>PPMU03000025.1:23703-218279 GCA_003707015.3 Wickerhamomyces canadensis | reverse complement strand
TTCATTCCAAAAAAAAAAAAATGTCTAGGATTTTCCCAATCGGGTTCTTCTTTCGGACGGTAGGAGCAGCAACTGGCCGGAATATGGCTCCAAAAAAAACTTGACGATTGCAGCGTTGGTGAATATCAATTATCAAGAGAGTTCGCGAGGGTTTGCAAAATCGAAAACTCAAAACAAAAAAAACTTTTAACGTCGACACTTTTTTAAACAATAACCCCCAACTCGCCACAGCAAGACTCTCAGCACTAATCTGGAAAACTTTCCCGATCAGATTTCTGAATTTAAGATAATCACATACTCACAAAAGCTGCCCTATTTTGCCCAGAAACCCTACCCCTCCTACTCCTTTGCTGATTGTTTTCATTTTTCGCTTTTGACACTTCCTACGACTTCTAGCCCCTGTTGATATATCAGTTCAGTTCCGCAATGTCATACCAACAGAGACCACAAAATTTCCAACGATTAAATGAATTGCTGGATAGCATCAGAGAAGAATTCGAAAATGTCAATAATGAAGCTTCCAATTTTAGACTACACAAGAATGAGTTCGACTTGAAATTTACTCAGCAAACAAGCGAAATGCAACAGATTAGACAAACTGTTTATGAGTTGGAAATGGCTCATAGAAAGATCAAAGAAGCCTATGAGGATCAAATCAACAGATTGAAGAATGAACTAGAGTTGAAGGATAGACAGTTGGCCTCATTCCAACAACAACATCAACATCAACAACAGCCTTCTTTGACCAACGGTATCAACAATCTAAACAAACCACAATTCTCACAATTTGGTTCTGCTGGCAATACGCCTCAGCAACCTCAATCACAATTGCCTCCTGTTCAAGCTCCACAGCATCAATCGCCATCAACTCAACCAGGAGCTCAACAATTGCCTTCTGTTGGATTGCAAACCTCCCCAAACCAAGGCAAGACTGAAACTACAACCACATTACCACCATCAACTCAACTACCTCCAGTCTCTCAAGTTTCACAAGCACCACCTGCTGCTTCGGTTGCTACAACTCCTGCTACCACCAGTGCAACTGTTGCTGCCACTACACCTGCTGGTCCAACTGAAGCCTCACAAGCTGAAGCTGCTCCTGGTGCTAGCTCAACAACTGCTGTCGCCACTATAACCCCATCAGCCAAAAACGGTGAAGCTGGATATCTAGTTCCTGTCTCTCAAAAAGCCTCCCACAACAAACCGATTCCACAATTCTTGCAAGATTTGGACTCCAACACAGTTCCTGCTCATTTGAAAAAAATGCAACCAGAATATTACGTCTTATACAACCCAGCTTTGCCTAAAACAGTCGATGTTGAACTGGTCCATTCCTTAGACCATTCTTCTGTCGTCTGTTGTGTTCGTTTTTCAAACGACGGTAAATTTTTGGCCACTGGTTGTAACAAAACTACTCAAGTGTTTGGTGTTGAGACTGGTGAACTTGTTGCTAGATTGAGTGATGATAACATCATAAATGGTGATGGTAACAATGTTGGTGCTGACCTATACATTAGATCTGTTTGTTTCTCTCCAGATGGTAAATACTTAGCCACTGGTGCTGAAGATAAAGTCATCAGAATTTGGGATCTATCAACCAGAAGAATCACCAAATATTTGAAGGGTCATGAACAAGATATTTACTCACTAGATTTTTTCCCAGATGGAACCAGATTGGTGTCTGGTTCAGGGGATCGTACTGTCCGTATCTGGGATCTAGCCTCTGGACAATGTTCCTTGACTCTGTCAATTGAAGATGGTGTTACCACCGTTGCCGTCTCTCCAGATGGTAAATTGATTGCTGCTGGTTCATTAGATAGAACTGTTCGTGTCTGGGATTCCTCTACTGGTTTCTTGGTTGAAAGATTAGACTCTGAAAGTGAAGCTGGTACTGGTCACAAAGACTCAGTCTACTCGGTTGCTTTCACTTCAAATGGATCAGAAGTTGCCTCAGGTTCATTAGACAGAACTGTTAAATTGTGGTCCTTGAAACAAGTCGGTAATGAAGGTGCTGCTGCCACTGCCCCATCCAAGAACGTCACAAATTGTGAGGTTACCTATGTTGGTCACAGAGATTTTGTTCTTTCTGTTTGTTCTTCTCCAGATAGTCAATACCTACTATCAGGTTCCAAAGATCGTGGTGTTATTTTCTGGGAAAAAAAGAGTGGAGACCCATTATTGATGCTGCAGGGACATCGAAACTCTGTTATCAGTGTTTCTGTTGCTGGTACTGCTATCAACGGTGCAGGCATGTTTGCCACTGGTAGTGGTGACTGTAAAGCTAGAGTCTGGAGATGGAATAAAGTCTAAGAAAAAAAGTTTTCAAGAGCTGGCTGGCTGGCTTTATCAATGGTTATTGAAGAAGATTCCAAAAGGAAGAAGAAAAGAAGTGAACAGTTACTTTATCTTCTTGTGTGCCCGTGTGCTGCTCGTTGTGGCTACCTATGAATTGCGAAAGAACGTTCAATCTAAATCTTTTCTTCATCTCATCTTTTACTTTATCATGTTCCCGGTTTTTCGATCTGTTTTCCATGCTACTCTTCTCTGTATATGTTGACCTAAAAATTGTGCTATATCTTATGTTACCTCAATATGTAATTGAAGATTCAAGCTGTTTTTTTTTGAGAATTATTCGATGTTGTTTAAGATCCGGTGCATGGGCATTCGTTATCAAGTTATCTAGGTATTTTCCTTTAGGAAGCAGTCTAATATTAAGTATAGGAATGTGCTTTGTAGCAAATTATGATAATGGGTTACCTTGTGCATCGACAAGAGACTCAGCGGTAACAGATGGACCGCCTCCAACTCTAGTTAGGATGATTTTTGATACACCTTTGTACAACTCATCATCCAGTGGGAAGTTTATTCTTGATTTCAGGGACTCAAATTCTTTAGTGAAGGTGGAGATTGTAGCATCATCGTATTTTGACCATCCATCAACTTTGTTGAACAATTGATATAATATTGATTGCAGTTTAGTTTCATTTTCTTCTAAGTAGTAAATGACAGCATTTGGACCAGCGTCAAAGGTATATGCAGCAATGGTTTCACCATAGAACTCATTGATGGAGTGGACCAATTTGATGATCTTTTTGGAGGTGTCATTCAAGTAGAAGATAGGAGGGAAAGAGTCCAAACAGGTGGCATGGAAAGAATTTGAGTCTTTCATCGTTAAGTCAGCAAATGTGGCAAAATCTTTCTCAACAATACTTTTCTTCATCTCTTCAAATCTTCTTGGCACAACTTCCTTGACTCTCCATTGGAAGAGATCGGAAGTTTGAACAGTAGTTTGCATTCCACTTGTAGATGGTGTATCTTTTTTATCAGCACTAACAACAAGAATAGCGGCCTTCATATTTGGCCAGTGTTCTAGTGGAGAGACCTCGACAGCTTTTGAATCAAGACCATCGTCTTGAGAACCCATTTCCCAGGCCACAAAGCCACCGAATAACGATCTGCAAGCGGATCCTGAACCTTGTCTAGCAATGATTGAAAGTTCTGAGTTTGATTGTGGAAGTTCGTACAACTTAGCAATGGAGTATACTAAAGCAGCAAAACCAGCAGCTGATGAAGCTAAACCAGCAGCAGTTGGAAAATTATTTGATGAAACAATCTTTAGCTTCCATTGAGAAAACTTAGGAAGCGAATCATCGGATGCTTCTAAGCTTGAACGTAAAGCTCTTAATTCTTTCAAACAATTTTGAGTTCTTTCGGATTGTAAAGATTCAGCTTTTCCATTCAACCAGAATTGATCTTCTTTGAATGATTCAGCAGTTGAGACGGAAGTCAACGTACGTAGATCATCCTGGGATAAAGTAGCAGAGATTGAGGAGTTTGTTGGAAGATTCAGGTTCTTGTCTCTTTTACCCCAGTATTTTAGTGTCTGAGTTGTTAGTAACCAGTTCAATATGATGAAGTGCAAAAACGACAAAAATACTCACGGCAATGTTGACAGGCGCTGTCGCAGAAATGGTGTAGACTGACATTGTGACACTATCTGATTCTCAGAGTTTTGATCGCAGATCAACTATATCAGCCTTCTTAGATGCGAATGTATCAAATAATATAGGAAGCTGACCTTCTTCGTTTAGCTTACTTTGTTTGTTGACTTTAATTTGCAACGCAGCTTCTTCACATCAGTTACCCTCCTCGTATAAGTCATGTGATTAGTCACGTGAAATGTTTTCCTAGTAAAAGGCCGAGACATCGCGAAGAATGACAAATTTCTATTGAATCACTCTTGATTGACTCTTCACTTTCGAACCGTTCATACTGTCTGATCTCAAAGTTTATAGTCATTCGCTTTCTTCGAGATTGTCATCAGCTCTTTGAAAAGTACTGCTCTGAGCTAGTCTGCTCTTCATTTACTCATATCCCATCAATACCAACGCAATGCTTCGAAGTCATCGTATATCATTGACTACTTTTAGTCTGGTTTCATCAAGAGCGAGATCACTATCACCATTGAATCCATTACTTACTCAGCTTATTTCTGTTCCATCTAGCAGTAAAAGGCTTCTGACATCAAGTAGACCAACTCCAGAAACTATACAGATAAAAGATGATAGATTCACGAAAGAGGAAAGAATACTTGCTGCTCAAAATAGATTGAATGGGCTAGGGCCTTATGTTTCTAAGCTACCAGAAAGATTGATCCCATTTGCAGAGTTGGCTCGATTAGAGAAACCAGTCGGAACATGGTTACTTTATATTCCGTGTTCGTGGTCAATTCTTTTGGCAGCTACTCAGACAGCTGCTCCACTAAGCTCAACTTTATTCATGCTAACTACTTTTGGAATTGGTGCTGTTGTTATGAGAGGTTTTGGATGCACAGTAAATGATCTCTTGGATAAAAATCTCGATAACAAGGTTATCAGAACCATTGAAAGACCAATTGCAAGCGGTCGAGTTACCAAAAAGGAAGCTCTGGTATTTGCTGGAGGTCAGCTAATGATAGGGTTGGGGGTTGTCTTGTCCATCCCTCTGGATTGTTTTCTACTTGCTTCTGCCTCACTTCTTCCAGTCTGCACATACCCACTATTCAAGAGATTCACTTATTATCCGCAGGCTGTTTTGGCCTTAGCATTTAATTGGGGTGCTATGTTGGGGTTCCCAGCAATGGGACTCTGGGATATCAGTTCAATGATTCCATTGTACTTGTCCTCGTTCTGCTGGACTATGACGTACGATACTGTCTATGCACACCAAGACAAGAAGTTTGATGTAAAGGCTGGGATCAAGTCTACTGCTCTAGCTTGGGGAAAAAACTCTAAGAAGATCTTCACCGGATTAACTGTTGCACAAATGGGTCTGCTTGCTACAGCAGGCTTTAACTCAGGTGTACTATTCTATCCTGGTTTCATAATTGGAAGTAGTATTTTGGCCTATAGACTAACTCGAATGATCATCAAAGTTGATCTGGATGATCCAAAAAACTGTTGGAAACACTTTACGGACAATATCAATTCAGGTCTATTTTTAACTGCTGGCTTATTCTTTGACTACTTGCTGAAAATCTTGGGATTACTATGAGGAATTGTTAGGTAGGCATATCTGTTGATCTGATTTGGGAAACTAAACTATATAGCACTTATCATTCTGTGGCCCGAATCAAATCTGCATTATAATTTGTTTGATTCCAAAGCCGAACTGACAGAAAGCTCAGAACTTAACTTTCAACAGTTGACGTACTTCTCAATTCAAATAGTAGGAATGTCACATTCAAACAAGAATAAGATCACTAAACCGAAAAATACATCAAATTACAAAACATCTGATCGTCGTCTTGCCTCAGGAATACGACCAGAGCTGTACTTGTTGAGTCAACAGAACAACGCCAAATCATCCATAGCATCATCGTCATTACTCCAACAGAGGCAAGCTACTCCCACACAAGGACAGTTGCCTTCATCAAAACAAAATAGCAACAATAACAAGAAGTATAACAATTCTATAGATGAGTGGAATCCTAAACATTTCAGATTGTTTGTTGGGAATCTAGGATCTGATGCAAATGATGTGATACTACAGCAGGCCTTCTCCAAATATCAGAGTCTTACTAAAGTTCACGTTCCTATTGACAAGAATGGCGAGAACAAAGGGTATGGGTTTGTAGCATTTGAGAATCCTACGGACTTCTTGAATGCTTTTAGGGAACTGAATGGGAAGTACATTGGTCACAATCCATGTGTATTGAAGAAAGCTAATGATCTCCCACAAAAGAAGAAAAAGAAGTGAGTGCCGTGTTAATCTAATCTTATTAGCCTCATTTCCAACAATCGACAACCCAGAATGACTTGTCATATAAAGTTGCGGTCTGTACTACTGTAGCTACCTCTCTTTGCTTTATGTGCCAAACCTCGGAAAATTTTGACAAAGAAAAAAACCTTTAAACGAACCATACACTAGACAACTTGAAGTATCGATACAATCACATGATGAGGTTACCAGCGAATCTCTGTGGGATCCTATCCCACAATGGTGGTCTTCGTGCATCCACGTCTGCTTTGTATAGACAAACATCCCCCTTCACATTTCGATTCCTTAGGTTGAAATCCACATCACCACAGCCAAAGAAAGTGGTCAGTCATCAACATCAGTCCTCAACAATCAAACAATCTCAGCCCCTTATTGATATCGCAAACATTCCAGAGCATATCAGAAAGACAATACCCGGTGAAACTGAGCAGTCCAATTCCATATTGTCAAGATTGCCTACGTTTCCCTTGAGAAATACATCAACATTACTTCCAAGACCCGGGACGCCAACTGCTGCTGATACAACGTTAAGATCCATGATGGAGATTCTACATGCTAAAACAAACCCTGAGCTGATTTATGAGGCTGAGCCACATAGATTGTACTTCTTGATCTGTGGTATCTTAGCTTTCATCTTTGCGATCTATGGGTTGACTTTTACAGATTGGGGTTTTAGAACGGTTTGGCAATTGTACAAAGAGGATGACGATTTTGTGATGTTCTTGGGTAGATTAGGGTTATGCTGTGTGATTACAGGTATTGCTGTTGGGGTTGTTTCGATTTCCTTCACAGTTCCAACTAGACTAGTTAGAAGAATCTGGTATCTACCAGGCCCTAAAGAGCATATAAGATTCACGACCCATCCTCTTCTTCCTGGAAGAGCCACACCCGTCTATACAATACCGTTAGATAGTCTGGTCAGAAGTCAACGGTCTAAGGTCTTCACAAAAAACGGTATCTATGGGACATTGGATAAGTCAACTTTCTTCTTTCTATTGAAAGAGAACAACAAGAAGTTCGGTTATTGGATTGTTGATAGAAATGGTTGGTTTTGGGGTGATGGTAGAGTTTTTGATATTCTGTTTGGCAAAGAATCATTAGAAGAAGCACAGAAGGGACAATCTTTCAATGAAAAAATTGAAGAGATGACAGAAGCCTTGAAAACTGAAAGAAAGAAAATGAAAGATCAACATGGAACTTTCTGGCAAGCCAAGTTGGGGAAAGAGATGTTGAAGAATGATCTTTCTAAGATTGTCAAAGTCGTCACTGAAGGCAAAGCCAAAGATAACAAAAATCTACCTAAAGAGTAAACTGATTCTCCCACCTATTCAAAGATGAACAAGAAGAAAGTTCTGTATATATTTAACAACTCTAACCAAAGGTCCAATTATTTATTCAATGAATATGATGGGGTGTATGAGATGACTGCTGATCAACCAATTCAGTGGCATGGCCTAGACTAAGCTGGCGCTTCATGTGAATGAAAGTCCACCAGTGTCAAGCATAATTACTTATAACCCATATTTACCTCAATGTCCTTCTCCGGCAATTTCTTAGACGCTGTCCCTCAGCTCGTCTTATACTAGCTGCTAGCTCTGTGTTCCAGATCTTACATTGATGTTGTGGAGTTAAGGCGATAACTGCAGATCTTATACGGCCCCATATTAGTCTTTTAACTTCCGCCCATAGTGCAGGCTGTCAAACATGATACGGCCAGAGATTGATCCACTATTATATCTATTAATCCTCAAACTATATGAAGTTATATACTGCAGGCTAATGATTATTTGTTTATAAGTACACTTGATCAATATTAATAATTAATGTATAATAGTTAATTAATTTATACGTCGAAATATTCATGATCATAATATCATGACTGAACTGCAAAATATGATCATATTATTAATATTGTTACAAATATTAAGTCGAAATATTTAGCTCAACTATAATATGCAGTATATATATTATTATATAATTAATTATAAAAATATATAATTATTTGAAGAATATCATGAATATTAATATTTATATCACAGCTAGCTGTCAGCTAATTTGAAATTAAATTAAATAATTTTATGCAATTTAATGGCCGGCCGGCAAAGTGATTTTGAGTAATTGAAAGCTTAGTTCACTGGAACTAAGAATATAAGGAGCTAAGAAGCTTCGCACGTACTGAAGAACTATATTTGCTCTTTCTGTGAATATTTCAAGAGACTTCATACTTGACAAGGTGTTCGGATGTTTCTTTATTGTGAGACACAATTTTTTAAACTTTTGGATCTAGCAATTAATTCCCGACTGGGGAGCCACGAAAACTTACCAAAGTTTTTGAGCGCCCCCTTTCAGAAGCTAACACTAGAAGCGGGCAGCAGCTTCTGAGAAAAATACATGAGAACGTCTAAAAGAGAGAGAGAGATACAGATTGTCTAAGATCTTGATTCGTTGATGCATCAATGTCACGAAAGTAACTACTGACCTCTCGAAATTGGATAATGGGTTTTTATACATAGATCAGTTAGCAACAGTGAAACAGGGGAATCTTTTATGAGTCGAAAAGTAGGTTAAAGAACTAGACACAAAAGTGGGAGCTCATCAGATAAAATTTTCAAAATTCTTACGCGACAGTTTAATTTTCTTTTTAGACCTCCGAGATTCGAGACGCGACTCGTGAGGTGGAAGATTTAGTATGCGTGATAAACCCGATTCTCAACCATCTTCGAGTTTTAAGTAGTTACGTACTACCTACATGTCAAAGTGTACATACGTACTCATGGGCGAGAACCTCTCTACTCTCTACCTTTTCCAAAATATTCCCAAAGGCTTCTGAACGTCGACTACCAGCAGTAGCGAGTAGCGAGTAGCGACTACCGAGTAGTGAGTAATTGGTGTATAAGCTGTAACTTGTAAGTACTAGCAAGTGCAACTAGCAACTGGTAAACTGGTACCGACTACCGAGTACCGAGGTCCGAGAAACGATTTAACTCGCGCCGAGCTGCCGGGTTGCGGATAAAAGTTGCATAAAGAAACAGGAAGCCAAAGATTTTGATTGTTTAAATTTTAGGCGAAGAAGTGCGTTTGCTTCAAGCTTCAACAATACAAGAGTTAAGGTCAAAACTCCAGAGTCCAGCGCTGGAACCTGGAACAGTCGCACTCACTGATGCTTTTCAAAGACACGAACTCGCTGGAAGGTATACGTAAGGTTGTTGGATCCTTTCTCCAGCAGTCGACTAATCGTTGACGCGCTTACAATTTGACCAGCTGTTGAATCTCATGTCTTTAATGAAATATGATATAGCATACAGCTGCCACTCATCTTATAACTTGAAGTAAGTAATTTTAATTAGAGGCTTTTGCTTGTTTAACGCGCGTTTCAAATGTAATTATCAGGGCAAATAGGCTGACTCCTGTCATGACATATGCTATATACTCTCTTGATTAATAGGAAGAATTTAAGACGCCGTGACTGTGTTATAGCGTGGGTTCATTATTTGATGACCATTGATCGGTAGCATACTAGACTATGTTCATCGATCCATCACTTTCAGCCATGATCAAGGGACACTAGAGACCAAAATAGGTGATAATTACACAGAATGTCTTACTCAAATTCCTGAAGTCTCCATTCTCAGCTTTTAAGATGTTACTAGCTTACTTCTTACTACACTGATAACGGCTGTACAAGTGTACAAGTGTACAGTCATTTTCAAATTACATTCAAAAATCGGAAACAGATAAAGACCAGAGGCAGGAGGTAGGACTTAGGAGACAGAAGACGCTTAACCGCCTAGATATTTGGTAACAGATTCCAGATCTTAGTCCGCAAATTAGTTAGCTGGCAGCCAACTAATAAAATATCGACCCTAAGATAACGAGTATAATTCGCAGCGCAGATATTACACTAGGGTGGTATCAAATATGTTGATATGATGGAGCGTGAATGATAAGATAAAGAGTTCCTATAGAATAGTCATACAGTCACACTGAGATTCCATAATCGACTGGAATGTTCAAAAGAGTAAACAAAAAAAAGCATCAAAGATGACGAAGTCTGTAAAGATATCCACATACGCATACTGTTACGGTATCGACATACGCATACATGGTATAGAAGGTTATAGATAATTCGACTTCAAAACGTCACGTGATATAGGTTTCTGTGACTGTTATAGTATTGTTTGAGTTTTCAGGTGTCCTTCATAATCTCTGATCCACCTAGCCTCTATGTTGGGGTGCTTTATATCTTCTACATAGCATACCTTCTACATTTCGTACCAGATCATCACCATATGAGTTGTTTGGTCGTTCGAATTGAGTTCTAACAACAAAGGTTACACTATCGATCACCATGGAAACGAGAAAAAAGAAAGCTGCGATTCTATGAGAAATTTTCATCTCTGTCAAATTTTCTGTTTCTTTCGGTCACAAGTAGCCATTTTGGGCACATTCGTTTACTGATCTATGCATAGAAAGGCACGGATCCTACTAAGCCCAAAACAAATCAAGGTCCAGGAAATTAACGGCTGAAGGCTGAAGTGAAGGCATTCAAGTTGGAACTTGAAGCTTGGTGAATCTAGAGGTTCGGTGTTTGGTGTCAATGGTAGGCGGTAGCTAGGAAATTCCTTTTCAACCGTCAATTGTATCCCTTAGCCCGTAGGCCGTAGGACGTAGCCAATAGCCCATAGCCCATAGTCATGATATACTGAAATTGAAATACCGCTGGTGGTGAAATACATTTGAAATCAGGAACATAGATCAAAAATGGAAGGATCGCCAATCGCCTATCGCCAAACTCGAGTTCTGACTTTTGTGATCTGTCATAAGAAGGCTCGAAGCTCCAAGTTTGGACTTTGATGATCGATGATCTGAAGGTTTCAAGCTGTAGGGCCCTGATCTCT
This sequence comes from Wickerhamomyces canadensis, assembly GCA_003707015.3. Lineage (NCBI taxonomy): Eukaryota > Fungi > Ascomycota > Saccharomycetes > Phaffomycetales > Wickerhamomycetaceae > Wickerhamomyces > Wickerhamomyces canadensis. Next base: position 207,123 of record PPMU03000025.1, on the reverse strand, counting down.
GCACTATGAACCTTAAAATATGACGAAATGGTACCAATTAGAACAATGAACTTAGGAACAACATCGTGCACTGGGAACGTCATATGAATTCCGCTAAGGTGTCAGTTGTCAATTGTTAGTACCTTCACGGTTCGCGGACTGAAGAAGAACTTTGCTCTGGTACACCAGTTCATTCTAATACCATGGTATTTTCGGTGAGTCACTTAAATGAAATTAGACTGATATCATGTTTGTACTTTGTAGCCTGAAGTTTGAAGCTCTTACTTGATATGATAACTCGTAATTCACCATCGATATTCGCTAGGTGCTACACGATCAAATTCTTTTCTTGCAACTTTTAGCTTTTTGTTTTCTCGTCAGGAGAGCGTGTGCATCGTGCAGCACACTCAGAAAGAGAGGACTCGTCATATTTCAATTTCGTGTTATCCACATTCTTCCTTCAAAGGTCAACTAGTCAACTCCTCGTAGAAGCCATAACACATGAGTCGTAAGATTTCCTCTTAACATTTCCCTCTAAATGAATTGAGCCCCCAAAGAGGAATCCCCTACAGAAGCTAACACCTCTATTTTTCACCGTACTCAATTTTGCGTAGATCGCGCCGAAAGTAGCCAGATATCGGTAGGGGCAGTGTTTACATTTTCGCCTACATAGGCACAAATCTGTATTGGCATTTGGCGATTGGCAGTGTCGTTTGTAGATGAAAGTGGCAACTGCCACCATCCATTACCGAATTTGGAATCTGAAATCATGAATATTTCACAGCCTACACGGACTTCACACCACTTAGCATTGCAAGAGAATTGAGTTCAATTGAAACTGAACAACCCTCTTAAAGTTGCTCTAAAGTATGGCTCATGAATTTGTGATACGATTGGAACTCATAGAAGGCTGGTACTAATTAATTATGAAAGTTGTTCTAGTAGTACTGAACCATCTATTACGTAACCACCAAGTCTAAGACACGACGCCCTCGATAAATGAACTAGATCTGACCATGTAAAAAAAAGGGGGGCTCATTCTAGTAAAACCACCCCCTTCCGTTGGTCTCTAATTTTTTCCTCTCAGAGCGCGTGAAGAAGGCGGTAGGGCTTGGGCTCGTCAGCTTGCGGGAGGCCAATTTTCTCACTTTTCTTTTTTGAAAAGATGTTTTCATTTCCGTTTGCAATGCCCACGCATGCGAATTGAAGCGTGGATCCACACAAAGATTTTTTCTACATCTGATCAAAAATAGCCTTACAAAAAAATACGCTAAATCTGACGAGTTGGTGAGCGGTGGCACTGGCGTCTGGCACCCAGCCATTTCACATATAAAAAGATGATTCCCATAAAAAGGGTGATCTACCATCTTGTTTATCCTTCGGTATCTTTGTGATTAATCTTTTCGCTCGTTAATAAAATGGTTTCAATCGCAAAATCAACCGTTGCTTCTGCTTTATTAGCAGTTGCTTCTGCTCAATACTCCAACTCTTCATCAGCTGCTTCCACTTATGCTATCAGCTCTTCTGAGTTACCATCATCCTCTTCATCTGAAGCTTTCATCATCTCACCATCATCCTCCGCTACATCATCATCTTCAGTTGCCACTCCATACATCTCTGGTTACCTGTTAGATGGTCAACCACACTGGGAAGTTTTCGTTCCAGGTTCTCTTGGTCCATGGACTGACGTTGAATTAGCTGGTGGTAACCCAGGTTCTGCTTACGTTTTCACCAGAGCCGTTGCTGAAGTTGGTGGTTCCGCTGCTGAAACTTATTCAGTTGAAGATCTAACCTATGGTTTCTCTTTCTCCCAAGCTCTTGATGTCTCTGAAAACTTGGTTTTCCAAATCTATGCTCAAGCTACTTCATCTGCTCCATACTCCAACTCTGCTACTTTGTCCGTCACTACCCCAGATGGTAAAAAATTAGTCAAGAGAGCCACTCAAACTTACTCTTTGTCTTCCACCATTGATGAAGATGCTTCCTCATCATCTTCAGGTGCTTCATCTGAATCATCTGCTGCCGCTGCCACCTCTTCAGTTGTCTCATCATCTGCTGCTACTGGTGCTTCTGCTTCATCATCATCTGCTGCTGCCGGTGTTACTTCTGGTGCTGTCAGTACCTCAACCGCCACTGATAACGAAGAATCAACCACCGTTGTTACCATTACTTCATGTTCAAACAACGCTTGTTCTGAAACTGCTGTTACCACTGGTGTTACTGTTGTCACCGAAACCATTTCCGGTGAAGTTACTGAATACACTACTTACTGTCCATTAACTGCTACTGAAACTGGTGCTACTGAAGCTGCTACCGGTACTGCTGCTGGTGTTACTTCTGCTGCTGCCGGTACTTCTACCGTCACTGATAACGAAGAATCAACTACCGTTGTTACCATCACTTCTTGTTCCAACAATGCCTGCTCTGAAACTGTTGCCACTACTGGTGTCACTGTTGTCACTGAAACAATCTCTGGTGAAGTTACCATCTACACCACTTACTGTCCATTGACTGCCACCGAAACTGGTGCTACTGAAGCTGGTGTCACTTCTGTTGTCACCGAATCTTCAACTGTTGAAGCTGAAGGTACCACTTACACCACTGTTGTCACTGTTGTCTCAACCTCAGTTGGTGCTGAATCTACCTCAGTTGCTACTTCCGAACAAACCACTGTTGTTGAAGCTGAAGGTTCTGTTTACGAAACCACTGTTGTTGTTACCACCACCTCAGTTGCTCCTGAAGCTACCTCAGTTGGTACTACTGAAGCCGCTTCAACTGTTGAAGCTGAAGGTTCTACTTACACCACCGTTGTCACTGTTGTTTCAACCTCTGTTGGTGCTGAAGGTACTACTGTTGCTACCTCTGAAGAAACCTCAGTTGTTGAATCTGAAGGTACTACTTACGAAACTACCGTTGCTGTTACCACCACTGAAGTCGTTGCTGCTTCTACCTCTGTTGGTACTGCTGAAGTTGTTTCAACTGTTGAATCTGAAGGTACTACTTACACTTCAGTTGCTACTGTTGAATCTACCGCCGTTGTTCCAGGTACCACCTCTGTTGCTACCTCTGAGGAAACCTCAGTTGTTGAATCTGAAGGTACTACTTACACCACTGCTGTTGTTTACACCACCACTGCCGCTGCCGCTGGTACCACCGCTGCTGAAGTCACTTCTGAAGCTGCTTCTACCTTAGCTACCACTGCTGTCTCTGGTAACTCCACTGCTGCCTCAGTTTCTGAATACGCCGGTGCCGCTGCCAACGTTAAAGCTGGTGTCACCTTAGCTCTAGGTGGTTTCTTATACTTATTATTATAAGTATGAACAGAACTTCATTGCATGAAATAGGTTTGTCTTCATTCCTATTGATTATCATTTGATTGGTCTTTCTATTATTTGAATTTCAGTCTTCAATTTGTTTCGTTTTTTTCACTAGGTGCATTCTTTGGTTTATTATGTTTTTTCCAATTTCGTGGTTCCCTATAGAAGGTGGAATCGCTAGTTTTTTCAACATGACAGGTTAATTATTTATATCATCAGTTTTTACTGCTTAGGTTTTAGTTTCGGTTTTTTATTCGTTTTGTTACTGGGTTCTATATGAGAGTTGAATGAACTTCATAAAGTTCTTCTCTCTACAATTTGGTGTTACATTATCCTTACAATTTTCATTAATACAGTTCTGTCCCATTGTTCATGGGAGTGAATCCTTGTGTTCTATTATCAGTTGGGGTCTAGTTCCCTAAAGCCAGCTTCGTGTTCGTTGGTCTGTGCTATTTAATATAAATATTAGTTTATATTAATCAAATGGATTGTAGTTGGCGTGGGACTTTGGTAGTCAAAAATTATGAATGGGATCTCTGTTACCCGGCTATCCGCTAGAACTGTGGGTTCTTTTTGACTCCGCAGGAACTGGTTTATTTTTACGTCATCGACCATTAAACTTCCCTGAAAAAGTATATGAGCTGATGATCATCGGTTCAGTACTGACTAATAGTCTAATGATACAAATAGAACGTTAAGCTTTTGAGATTAGCTACGAACAGATTGAGATATGTCTGAGGTATTGAAGAGGAATCGGTCATGGTGGTTGTCGAGCTTTTACATCCACTCCCAGGAGTAGGAGCTGAGGAGGGCTATCGTCTGCTCAAACATCACCGGGTTTCCTACGTAATTCCGCTGCATTGACTCCTGATTTGAGGTCGCAGGCAAGAATCTCAGAACAGATAACAAAAAGGGATATCACGATTCACGAGGAGTCACGAGCCAGCCAGTCGACCACAGGGGAATAATATTCATGAGAGGGCGCCATTGCCTATTACTCAATTTATTTATCACAAATTGGGAGAACGTCACTGGGCGCCAGCTCCATAGCTGTATCAAACCAACCGGAAAAGCAATATGAAGCACATCATGAGTTAACTAGAATTAAAACATAGTTAATTATACCCGATCACAGCTAGTGGTGGATACCTCTAGTGTTGGAAAATATAGGGTATTTAGCTCTGGCTATTTAATTGTCGTTTTCATGGAGGCTGTAATTTATGATTAGTGATATGCGATTACGTCTCATATTGGTATTGGGAAAGTGTTGGATGCTCGTTATTATTACTGTTAGCACCTAATCTAGCTGATTCTAAGAGCTAGCTAGATCTGAGCAGACCGACAATAGGTAAATAATTTACAGGGCAAAGTGAGAGTACAGTAGGCATTCGTTAAGGTATCTGATTAGCTACAAATGGCACCGCAAAGATGGACAGCCCACCGCTGAGACAGCTTGCCAATTATATGTCGTGGCGAGAGGTCAGAGGTCAGAGTAATAATAGTCACAGCTCGTCGATCTTCACCAATGCGTTGATACGACGTTCTTTAATTCTGACTGTAAAAGGTCTCCACTTCTAACAATTTCCTCTTAGTTTGAGAGATCAAATAAGTACAATCTAGATATCCAATACGGGTTTCAGAAGTTGTAGCTCATCTCACAATTGCTCTACCTTTTTAATACCGTTCTGAATAAAAATATCCAGCCATTCAAGGAAAGAAGCCGAACTCAGCAAAAACTGAAAACTCTCCAGCTCTCATGAAAAAATTATCAACAGTTCCGAAGAATCTTCAAAACTTGACATCAACGGCCACATGCAAGAATGCCCAGAATGTACGTTAAAGGTTCTTTTGAACGAGCACATCATCTCTGATACTAACTATTTAAATAGACTTGTCCTTCATCCCGATCCTGCACAACTTGATACCATAATAACAAAAGTCAACACCTTAAACAAGAAATCTGGACCATTTGATGCTTTGTTGTTGTTAGGCGACAACGTTATTGATGATACTACAACCCTCTCTGGCTCTGGCTTTGATATACCGTCGTATATTGCTGAAGGAAGCGACACAGTTGAGGACTCTAAACGACTTGATCAGAAAATCTCTAACAATCTGACGTATATGAATCAGTTTTCAACCCTCACAACATCGGATGGATTGAAATTTGCATTTGTTACTGGGAATGATGAATATCTAACGAAAAACATCGAAAAGTTACAAGAAGATTTGAGAGACAAAGATATTGATATTCTAATAACTTATCAGTGGCCAAAGATCATAGCTCAAGAACAAGAGTTATTCATTGGGGACTCGAGGATTGATAGACTGGTGAAGGCTGCTAAACCTAGATATCATTTCGCAGTCGGTTCAAAAGCTGGTAAATTCTTTGAGCGTTCACCTTTCCAATGGGAGGATGGGAAAGTCACAAGATTCATAAGTTTGGCAAGATTTGGTGGGTCTGAGAAATGGATATATGCATTCAATATAAACACCACTGAAGGTGATTTACCAAAGAATCTGACTCCAAATCCATTCACCGAAGAAGAGAAACTACAGATTGAAGAAAGCAAGAAAAGGAAATTTGAAGAAGAGGAGGCAAGACTTGTGAAGAAACCTCAAAGAAAAGTGGTACTACCTGAAAACTGTTTCTTCTGTCTCAGTAATCCAAAACTTCAATCTCATATGATCATCTCCATAGGTGAAAATGCCTATATCACAATTGCAAAAGGTCCTCTGACAAAACCAACTGATCTGATGAAGTTTTCAGGTCATTGCTTGATCATCCCGATCCCTCATATCCCATGTCTAGCCCCTACAGAAGATGCGCCAAATGTCATGAAGACTCCATTGTTTAATGAGATCTTGAGATATCAGGTATCACTAGTGAAGTTGTATGCGACTTTTAAACTGGGTACTGTTTTTTTCCAGATCAATAAGTCTGACTCTGTTCATTTCCATATACAGGCCTTTCCTATTGCTTCCGATTTCTTGGTTGATTTTGAAAAGACTCTGAATAAGAACGTCAATTTGAACAATACTCGATATACTAATCGTTCGAATTTTGATTTCAAGAAGTTTACAAGTGGTGAAGATGAAGAATATCTGAAAATAATCAACTCCAAGAAAGATTACATCCAGTTCTCACTGTTTGATCAATCAGTACAAAAACAGACTATATTCATCAGCTATCTTGAGGAAGGAAAAGCGCTTGATCTTCAGTTCGGTCGTCGTGTTTTAGCATATCTTCTACAAACACCAAAGAGAATAAAGTGGGATGCTTGTCAGCAGACACAGGAGAGGGAGGAAATGGAAACAGAGGCTTTCAAGAAACATTACGAACTCTACGACTTTACACTTTCCAATTAATATAGAAAACAACTATCATCAGTCTTTGAATTAAAACAAGTTCTATTGGACAAATATGACCCACCTCTTTCAACATATATATCAGACCAACAATCGAACCCCCTCAAAAAGTCATCATAGTACACGTAAAATTAAACAGATCAAACCCCCATCGCTCAATACAGTGTTGAAAAGGGATCTTTTTGGGTTGATTCAAACATAGATCTGATCTCTTTTAGTTGACCCTTATGCTTGAAAGTGAATCCCACGAAGTTTGGTGGCTTGATGTTGCTCTGGTTGGCCAATCTTTCGACATGAGCCTGTTTATTGAAAACTTCGGCATACTTGGCCATATCTGATTCATTCTCGAAATCATCAAAATAGCCAGCATCTAAATCTGAATCCAAAGATGGTATGAAAGGTGGAGATTTGGTTCTGATGTTCTCAAAGTCAATAGCAGCAAAATAGTTGGTTCTCTTGATTTGCTCAAAAGTCTTGATACGCGATTGACTATCCGCGATCAAGCGACTCAACAAATCCCAAGTTCTATCACTGAAAACATAGGTACCGTCTGAATTCTTTGGTCTGACGAAGTAGGTCTTCCAGTTTTTCAAATTGGTATAAGTTTCTTCAGTGGACTCACCACTGAATGGTGAAAATCCACATAAACATTCAAATAATATGCATCCCAATGACCAGTAGTCAACAGTCTTATCATAGGCATATCCTTTAACAATATCAATGGCCATATAGTCTGGACTTCCAACAATTGATTTTGAGTAGTTCAAGTCAGATTCTCTCTGTTGTTGGTATATCTTTCTTCTTTCTTGGATGGTTCTATTGGCATTCGATCTTGGGGTAATAACGTCTCCTATTTTCTCGAGTCTGATCTTCATGGAGTGGATTCTCTCATCTGCAATGGTACCACAAGCCAGTCCAAAATCAGTTAATTTCAAGTGACCTTTACTATCAATCAAGAAATTCTCTGGTTTCAAGTCCCTATGAATGAAACCTGTTCTATGTAAATCATTCAAAGCAGCAAACATCTCAGCCATATAGAAACGCGTGTGAACGGGAGCCAAAGTACGGCAATTACTCAACAAGGTTCTGAAATCACCACCAGGAACGAATTCCATTCCCAAATAAACACTGTTGGTATCTTGGAAGGAATACAATAACTTGACCAACCAATCACTCCTTGAGGCGGCTAAAATCTCACGCTCGGTAAGTAGGTGTTCAGTCTCATTCATTCTTACAATCATGGACTTGGATATAACTTTCAAAGCACAGATTTCTCTTGAATCTTTCTTTCTTGATAAGTAAACCTGACCGTAGCCACCTTGGCCAATTTGAGTGATGATCTCAAAATCTTTATTCTTTGGTTTCAATCTTCTTTTCCTCAACATTGAGGTTTCACTGCTGGTATAGGCCCTCCACTCCATCTCTGGATCCTTGGATCTGTGAATGTTGTTGAGTACGGTTCTAGCTCTTTCCCTTCTGGTTATAACATAGTCGAAGTAATCACAATAGTAATCCAAAAAGTACATTTGGCACACGTTAACCATACGTTTATGTTTTGTGCTAACCCGTGTTTCGCGTCTCAGTCTTGAAGGACTACCCACTGAAGCCACCGGCTTGTTCAATCTAGAGGGGGATGCAGAATCCAATGGCCTGTTCTCTTTGTTCAATGGCGAGTTTGGTTCAAAAGTGAACCTGTCAGTAGCTCCTGATCTGTTACTATTTTGAAATTGTAACGACTCCATATTTTTAGCCAGATCTTCAACGGCTGGAGTTTTGCTCATCCTGTTGTTGAAAAAGTTAGCAACCATGATTGTTTCTTGAAGCAAGAGAAGGCTCGTGATTCAGCTATTTCTTTTTGTTGTTGTTGTTGTTTCAAAGAAAATCGATCTTTTTCTTTGTGCCTTTTTGTAGATTTCAAGTGGATGAGCTCTGTTTACTTATTACCTAAAACGGCGAAAAAAAGTCGGATTGTTTTAAAGTGACATATATATCAGATTTCCGAGGGTCATGGCCAAATGCGTAGTTAACAGTTTAGGTTCTGTTTGGGTTTAAGACAGGTTAATGCAGTAACATCAGGCTGAAACACAGTTAGTTTCATTTTGGTGAGCTTTCCTTTATCTTGGGTAGATTAATGAAGTCTTGGTTGAAGAAATCCTCACTGACGGTCGTCGCCTCTAGTCTATTCTTCATCTTCTTGGTCACTTTGGCCTTGGTATTGACGTTGATCGGCATACGTGACAGCGATCCACTCATACCCAATCCAACTTCTTCACCGTAAGCATCTATGATTGTGGACTCTTGCTTACCAAACTCCACTCTATTTTGTGCTTTTCTCAACTCTGATGCCTCGAAGCGTTGTTTCAATTTCCTATACCTTCTTCCAGCCCTCTTCTTTGCGGGTTTATCCATGGGTACCGGTAATGCCTTTTGTTTTGAGATTTCGGGTGGCTCTTCTAGCTTCTCAATTTTCTCTTGAATCTCCTTTGACCACTTGGTTCCTAGTGCACCATCTGGGGATCCATTTGAAAGATCAATTCTAGCAGCAAGAACTATTTTACCGGCTGCTATTCTCATGGCTTGCTTCCGTAGGCTTGGTGATACGGATTGTATCAAGTCACTATAGAAGAGGAATCCTTGCTGTCTAACACCACTATGACCGAAGCCAATGCCAATATTCTTTCTGGATCCCAAACCGGCAATATTACATGATGGCGTGATTGCCAGAGTATTCAGACCACCTAGAATGCTCAGTAGTTGTGCTGCAGTACTTGATCCAACAATTGCAGTGAGATTTGGGGCAAACACGGCAAGTCTGGAGGAAATATAATCTGAGATTTTAACCCTTGATTGTTCAAGCTCAAGTAGCAGATCACAAGCGCTAAAAAGTTTTCGCAGTTCTGTCTCGGACAGATTTGAGGTGGATTTCACCTGGAGAACCGACATGGTTAAAACAAGAACCTTCTCTTTGGTGAGGAAATCAAGTTTTTCCTGCTTTATTTCAAGATCGTTACCTAACGCCTTAATGACTTTGACATATACGACTGGGTCTGTGATCAGTGATTCCAGCTCAGGAAAGCGCTTTGAGTATTGTGATTTGATTATGTTGTGAATGAGAGATATCTCACTTGTGATTTCAAGAGAAACGTCGTTGACACTCATCAGAAAGTCATTCTCGTTTCTTTTGGAGATTAGTGAGCCCATGAATTCATCTATTTTTGTGATGATTGGCCTTAACTTCGCCTGTAACTTCGAAAGCTTAGTAACGTCTTGAATGTTTTCCAGATCTAAACGATCTATCAGATCTAGAGTTGTGACATCATGCCCAGCTTCTTTCAATTGGTCCAACTCATTGCCAACCATATCCATCTCAACGTCCCCATTCTCGTCCAATCTGGATCCTGATCCATTTTTCTCAGTCACTGTATCTTCTACTTCACTCTCACTATCGCTTAAATCACTCTCCAAGTCCTTCAAAAGATCATCTTCTAGTGACATATCTTTCTGAAACTCACTGTTTATGTGCCAAAAGCTCAAATATGCTTCAAACAATATTTTCTAATGAGGCAAATCCGACAGACAATTACCCGGATTCTCAAAGCAGTTGGTGCCATTAAATTTTTTTCCATAGTGGAAGACTCATTCTGTCAGACATCCAAAGCTTTATATCAAACTTCAACAGGTGTTGTTGTATGTCATTTCTGTTACATACAAACAGCTTCAGTAGATTGGTAATACCCGCACTCACACAGAGGAACTCAAACTCAATCAGCAGAAGATTTTTCCATTGTGTTCACAGTGTTAAGATGAGTGATTCACCAATAGACAAGAAACCAGTTCAAGAGCAAGCTGCTCAAGCTACTCCTGCGGAAGATGCACCAGCTGAACCAAAGGTTAAAACAGAAAAAGAATTGGAAAAAGAACGTAAGAAAGCTGAGAAATTAGCAAAGTTCCAAGCCAAAGAAGCTAAGAAGTTAGAAGCTAAGAAAAAAGCTGAAGCCAACAAAGATGCTAAACCAAAGAAAGAAAAGAAAGTCGCTGAACCAATCCCAGAATTCATTGATAAAACCGTTAAAGGTGAAAAGAAGATCTTGGTCAGTTTGGATGATCCTGCTTTAAAAGCCTACGATCCAAAAGTCGTTGAAAGTTCATGGTACGACTGGTGGGTTCAACAAGGTTTCTTTGAACCAGAATTTGGCCCAGATGGTAAAGCCAAACCAGAAGGTTTGTTCTGTATTCCAGCCCCACCACCAAATGTTACCGGTGCCCTACATATTGGTCATGCATTGACTGTTTCTATTCAAGATACATTGATCAGATTTAACAGAATGAGAGGTAAAACTGTTTTATTCCTTCCAGGATTCGATCATGCCGGTATCGCTACCCAATCTGTTGTTGAAAAGCAATTAGCCAAACAGAATATCTCAAGACATGACCTAGGTCGTGAAGAATTTGTCAAAAAAGTCTGGGAATGGAAAGAAGTTTACCACAGCAAAATCAAAGGACAATTTGAAAGTTTAGGTGCTTCTTACGATTGGAGCAGAGAAAAGTTCACATTGGATGACGATCTATCCAAATCAGTTACCGAGGCTTTCGTCAGATTACACCGTGAAGGTATCATTTATAGAGCTGCCCGTTTGGTCAACTGGTCTGTCAAGTTGAACACTGCTATCTCAAACTTGGAAGTTGATAACAAAGAAGTTAAAGGTAGAACACTACTCTCAGTCCCAAACTACGATGAAAAAGTTGAATTTGGCGTCTTGACTTCATTTGCTTATCCAATTGAAGATTCTGATGAAAAGATTGTCGTTGCTACTACCCGTCCAGAGACTTTGTTTGGTGACACTGGTATTGCTGTCCATCCAGATGATCCAAGATACAAGCATCTACATGGTAAATTTGCTCTTCATCCATTCTTGGATAGAAAGATCCCAATCATCACTGATGCTGAAGCTGTTGATATGGAATTTGGTACTGGTGCTGTCAAAATCACTCCAGCTCATGACACCAACGATTACAACACTGGTAAACGTAGTGGTTTGGAAGTCATCAATATCTTCACTGATGATGGTTTATTGAACGAAAACTGTGGTGAGTGGGAAGGTATCAAGAGATTTGACGCTAGAAAGAAAGTTATTGAAGCCTTAAAAGAGAAAGGTTTATTCATTGGTCAACAAGACAACGAAATGACTATCCCAACATGTTCAAGATCCGGTGATATTATCGAACCTTTATTGAAACCACAATGGTGGGTTGCCCAAAAAGATATGGCTAAAGACGCCATTGCTGCGGTTCGTAACGGTGATATTACCATCACACCAAAATCATCTCAAGCTGAGTACTTCCATTGGTTAGAAAACATTCAAGATTGGTGTATTTCCCGTCAACTATGGTGGGGTCATAGATGTCCAGTTTATTTCATTGAACTTGAGGGTGAAGTTAATGATGAAAATGATGGTAACTATTGGGTTTCCGGTCGTTCTCTGGAAGAAGCTCAAGAACAAGCCGAGCTTAAATTCCCAGGTAGAAAATACACTCTACATCAAGATGAAGATGTTCTAGATACCTGGTTTTCATCTGGTTTATGGCCAATCTCCACTTTGGGATGGCCAAACAAGACCAAAGACTTAGATACTTTCCAACCATGGTCAATGCTAGAAACTGGTTGGGATATTCTTTTCTTCTGGGTCTCAAGAATGATCTTAATGGGTATCAAGATGACCGGTCAAGTTCCTTTCAAAGAGGTCTTTTGTCACTCTTTAGTTCGTGATGCTCAAGGTCGTAAAATGTCCAAGTCTCTAGGTAACGTTGTTGATCCAAGTGATGTCATCAGAGGTATCTCATTAGAGGATTTAAACAAACAGCTGTTGAATGGTAACTTGGCTCAAGCTGAAATTGAAAAGGCTAAAGCTGGACAAAAGGAATCTTATCCAAACGGTATCCCACAATGTGGTACTGATGCTTTGAGATTTGCCCTATGTGCTTACACCACTGGTGGTCGTGACATCAACTTGGATATTTTACGTGTTGAAGGTTACAGAAAGTTTGGTAACAAAATTTATCAAGCCACTAAATTTGCCTTACTACGTCTAGGTGAAGATTATCAACCACCTGCCACTGAAGGTTTAAGTGGTAATGAAGCTTTAGTCGAAAAATGGATCTTGCACAGATACACTGAAACTGCTAAGACTGTCACTGAATCTCTTGATAAACGTGAATTCTTCCAGGCTACTTCTGCTATTTATGAATACTGGTACCAAGTTTGTGATGTTTACATTGAAAACTCCAAATATTTGATTCTTGAGGGTACAGATTCTGAACGCAAATCTGCCAGAGATACTTTATATACCACCATTGATGGTGCTTTGAGATTGATTCACCCATTCATGCCATTCATTTCTGAAGAAATGTGGCAACGTCTACCACGTCGTGCTAGTGAAACCTCTCCAACTATCGTCAAAGCCAAATATCCAGAATTCAACAAAGACTTTTACAATCCAAAAGCAGCTGAAGATTATGAAACTGTCCTTGATATCACCAAAGAAGCTCGTTCATTGTTATCTCAATATAACATCATCAAAAACGGTAAAGTTTTCGTTGAAATCAGTGATGATGCCAGATATGAGTCAGTTTCATCCCAAAGGGAATCTATTGTTTCTCTGATCAAAGCAATTGAATCTGTCGAGGTTGTTAAATCTGCTTCCGATGTTCCTCAGGGTGTTGTTTTGCAAGCTGTTGCTCCAGGTATCAACGTTCACCTGTTGGTCAAAGGTCACGTAGATATTGATGCTGAAATTGCCAAAGCTGAGAAGAGATTAGACAAGACCAGAAAGACCAAAGAATCAATTGAAAAAACCATTAGCAGTTCTGATTATGCCACTAAGGCCAGCGAAGAAGTTAAAGAGACAAACAAGACTAGATTAGAGACTACTATTGCTGAAATCGAAGGGTTTGAAGCAACCATTGCTAACTTGGAACGTCTGAAATTATAGTTCCTCGTCCAGACTTCCTGTATATTTGATTTACTGAATAATAGAGTGAAATAATTAAAGGTTTTAGTTGTATGATCTAAACCCTCCAAATGAAATCCCTCTCGACTTTAGATTGTATGGTACTTTTCAAAACCTCATCATTTATCTGTTGAATGTCCTTCGATGCAATATCTAATACTTTGTATAGCTGTTCCTCTGTAAATGCCCCTATGCTATCGCTGAAGAGTAGGTTTTGAGCTTGACCATTCTTTATCTCGTAGGCAACAATATGGGAACTTTTGGAGTTTTTGAGGTCTTCTTTTGACGGATTTATAGTGATTTCACCCTTTTGTGAGATTGAGATGGAAGTTGCGGCAAAGGAAGCTCTCAAAGCAACATTTGCATCCACTAAAGCCAGGAATGACGCATTTATTATAGCAGCTAGTTCCTTTGATGTATATTCTGGTTCTTCACCAGATTCCAGCACTTGGGCTGTTATTTGGATCAGCTGTCTTGGGTATAGAGTACCAACAATAGATTGTGTTAGCACAGCTCTGAGCTTATCTTCTAAAAGTCTTTCTCTGGTATTTGAAACACCTAGATCTGGTCTAACAACAACTTCTAAAGCAGCTGTTGTTGGTAATTCCTGTCTGGCTTTTGGCTCTATTGGACCGGAAACAGCAACGATAACTTTCGTTTGACCGTACGTGAGTGTTGCCGAGCCATCAACTCTGGTCAACATGGATGTATCAGCAGCGATCTCAGACATTTCTGCACACAAATTTTGAGACGTGATGAGTATCTGTTATAACCTAAATGAAGTGTCAATTTTTTTTCCACTAATAATTAGTTAAGCAGCTTTTAGGTAAGCTAAAAAACACAATTCGCGAAAGGTCGATGAGGCCGGCGGGCCGTTGCATAGCTCTTTGAGCACTTCCACCGCATCCAGTAAGGACCAGCAAATATGGAGGGACAGCTGGGAGGCTTGAAGGTGATGTTGGTCTTTTGGGGCTCTTTGGAAAGATTTTAGATATAAGTCAAAAAGCATTGGATTCTCTTAAAAGATCGCTCGGGCTTTCAGACCGGGCTCATCTCCGATTTGGCGTCCCACGTAAAAAATAACCCTCTCAGATAAACAGCAATACTCTTGTCTCTTGTACGGTCTGCCAACGTTGTTCTATCCAGATCGGAGAGGAATCAATGACACGAGAAGAAAGAGTCGACCACCTCAAGCGTGGATCTTCGGTACCTGGCTTCGTTGCAGCAACAGCAGGTTCAGTTTCAGGTCTAGTTGCCCGGTAAGTCTTTCCCAGATGATCGATTTGAATTATTCGACACTAACCAACTCGAAAGTACGTTCACAGCTCCGCTAGATGTCGTGAAGATACGATTGCAATTACAAACATCTGGGAACAAGTATAAAGGAATCATACAGACAATGAAAGTGATATCGGTGGAGGAAAGTATTTATGCGCTTTGGAAGGGAAATATACCAGCTTCTGCTATGTACATTATCTATGGTGCTGTTCAGTTCTCAAGCTATAATTTCTTTAACACAGTTTTCACAGACCTACAAGATAAGTATGGGGTTGAACTTGATCGAGCTTCACATTCATTTGTTCTGGGATCACTGGCTGGATGTACAAGTACATTTGTCTCATACCCCTGCGATCTTCTTAGAACGAGATTTATCAGCAGTCCGAGATTCAGTAGGATCTACACTACAGTTCAAGATATAGTGCGACAAGAAGGTCCAAATGCGTTTTTCAAAGGACTTAGTCCAGCGTTGGTGTCTATTTCATTATATACAGGTCTGATGTTCTGGGCATATGAAACAGCGATTGTTGCTTCTAACAGGATTGACATCTATCCCTCGATTGTTGAGCCAACTTGTGGATTCATAGCTGGTACATTTGCCAAAGGCATTGTGTTCCCATTGGATCTCATAAGGAAAAGATTACAAGTGAATAGAGGGAGAAATGAAAGTTTCGTGGCTAAAGGGTTAGAAATATTCAAAATGGAGGGATTCAGAGGCCTATACAAGGGATTTTTTGTATCTCTGATAAAGAATGCTCCTACCACGGCTATTTCAATATGGACTTACCAGACTTTGTTAAGATTCTACATGGTGAACGAGGGATTGGAGTCATGAATGGCTGTTGTGATGGTCAGATTGAATAATTGGTAATGGGTTTTATTTTTGGGCTGAATCCTTCAAACTGATGAGAGACTTCCAGACTTCTGGGTAATTGAATCATTTCTATGTTTCCAATCCTTCTTTTCTTTCTCCAAATAGATCATATTGTAAGTGAAAGTCATCTGTTCTGCTAATAATTATTTCTAAGGACGCATCAGCGCCTTGTTGTTTAAGTGGTCGCTATTATAATATAAATCATATTATTCACGGAAAAGAAGACCAAATATAGTAAGAGACTAGCTCATGATCCTCTCATCTCTCCCTTCTTACGAAATGGCATGTCAATCTCAACTTCAAGGGCGGCAAGTTTTATATTGTCTATTATCAAAATTTGGTAAGTCAAGTACCGCGAAATCCAGTTTCCTGTACCTACCAACTCTCGGTCGCCAAGTTGGTTTAAGGCGCAAGACTGTAAAGGATTCCTAGTCATCTTGAGATCGTGCGTTCGACTCGCACCCGGGAGAATCTTATTTTTTTTGGCCGTAAAAAAAAAAAAAAAACCGTAGGAATTCATGATGTTTGTGTTCTCTGAGCTCCTTTTTGGGATTAAAATGAGTATAAAAAGAGCTGAGAAGTGAACTACATATCATAATTTTAAAGTCATGAGACGACGTGGTGTTCTGTCAAGTACTTGTTGGAACGATTCTATAATATTGAGGAATGATCGCCAGCTTGCCTCATATTCTGGAGTTGGACCTGCAGTGTAATATACGTCTTGATAGTTCATGAGCATTTGTAACTGTGTGGATTGATAGAGAAATACCATAACCTGCATACCCCTACCCAGAATCACCAACTATTTCTTTTGGAGTTGAGGTAATAACCATGGTTAGTATCAGTATGATGGCAGAATTTCCTCCTCTAATTCTTCAATAGTAACTTTGTGATGGTGTGTATGTGACTTCGGTATAAGCACCGAAACATTATCATGCGGTGAACTTTGAGTTGAAAATGATTTTGTCTCAGTTATACTGGTTGAAATTGATGAACTTGAATCGTACGAAACCCCAGATTTTGATGTAATGCTTGGTGTTGAAACATGAAGAGAACCAGCACTGGTGTATGCACCTCTGGTTGCATTTGGGTATTTGTTTGTTCCGTGGGGAAGTGTCGTTTTTGCATTCTTCAGTATGCATTCTTTTGTTTTCAACGTTCCTAAAGCTTTTCTTTGGATAGCTCTGTTCTCGTCATCATCATAATACATGAGCCTATCCTCTGTGAGAATGTCAAGATAACGTTCATACAGAACTCTGAATCTCCAAGTAACACCTGGATTCCCATGACATCTGCGGTCTGCCATAGGGTGAGGGAGAAGGAGCGTCGTCATTTTTAAAGAGCCGATGGGTATGAAGATATGATGGGAGTGAAGTGAGGAGTACTGAGGGAGGTAAACTTGAGCTGAGATGGTACAGTTCGTAGAAGTGAATGGAACGACCAGAAGACAAGTTCATATCTGAAGGGCTCGTCAACCCTTTATAAGGCTGACAAGCGAGAGCTGCCAGATCAAATCTCACGATTGGATCATTCATGCAGAAGGTAATATGATTGGTTCTCAATCAATGAAGAAGCTCGCTATATTTAGCAGTTCGACATGAATTGAAGCGAGCACATGGGAATTCAACAGGGAATTCGGTTTAAATAACTAGAATCTGGAGTCATATGCAGCGACTGTTATTTTCTTAGCGACTTTAAAACATTTGTTGCTGGAATGTTTGGCTTTTTAAGAAAATGAGCAGTTTTGAAAATAATTCGGCAGCCTCGAACGACAATCGTACCAGCCAGCTCGTGCTGAACGAAGCTTAGCTGTAGGATCAATATAATAAGCCTTACTTCTAATATTATTTGCGATAGTTGTGCGTTGTATTAGCACAGCTTATGAGTCATAAGCTTTATACATAATCGATCTTTATCAGACATACTTAATCCCTCTCTATTATTAACGGAGACTATTTATTCAAAAATGTGAATAATTCTTGGGTGATCCCACATCCCTCAAGATAAAGGTGAGGCATATGAATTGCTTCCGATTTCACAACTATCCAAACAATGGACCTCGAAAGTGACCCATTGAAATATCACCAAAACGACCTTCAATATTTCACTTTCTATCGTCACTCAAAACTTCTGTTTTCAAAGGGAGCTTCTCGCCCAGCCATAAAGCGTGTTTTGTATGATCCGTGAGTTCACCTTTTCCAGATCTTGGATGAATCAAGACGCTCAAATTGCCATGGTTCAATTGATAGAAGTTCAATAGTTTGAGAAACACATCAGGAGATCTTGTGTCTGATTCAAACATACCATAACCATCTGAGTGTGGGCCTATTGGGTGATCCCACGTCTTGAATAGCCTGGCAGAAGTATCAACAGTCAGTTCTTGTTTGAACTCCTCTTCTATGGACTCTTTGAAGTTTTTGGCAAACTCGATCTCATCAGGGTCGTCGAGCTTGAAATATGTGTGGAAGTCATACGATAGGATGCCGTAGTGAAATGAATTAGCCATTGATCTGTCAATTTGGTAGTAATAGGGAGTTGAGGTGAGATTGCTGAGTAGGGCTCATTGCCTTTGTGCACCAACAACTGTTGTCAATCCACGATGTGCTTGTTCTTTTATAGATAGCGGAGGGATAAGACATATAACCTATCCACAATTAGGTAAGCTTTGTAATATCAAAAGCGCGGCTTTGCGAGTTTCTTACTAATAAATTCTAAAATTTCCAGCAAATTCTCTGAGCTGCATTTGTTTTTTAGCCCGCAGTGCCTTTTTCTGCCGAGCCGCCTGAAGTGCGGCAGAGCAAACACCGTGTACTCAGATTTACGCTACCTCCAGCCTGCCGGTGGAAGTAGATGGCGTCACTCGCCAGTGTAACTATTGGAACGCCAAACGGTCTTTTGTGCCTTATCGAGTCTCCGGGGTCATCCAAAAAAGGAGATTTCCTAATCGGGATCGTTTCTTGCTCAATTCTCGATAAGATAAAAATTTTTTCCTCGCACACTTTTTTGATCATACAAAGAAAAAAAACGCTTGAAATTTTTTTGAACAAAGTGATGGAATTGTGATTTGTAGCTTGCAAACCAGCGTCTGTATTACCCAAAAGACAGTCTTTCACACAGTTACACATATACTCATAACTTCTCTCTCATTCGCGTGCTATAATCTCCCAATATTCAGTCTCCAGCGATTCAGAGATCTAAACTTTTTTTTTTCTCGAGGGAAGGAACTGATGCTTTGGTGTCATATTTAAGGGTTGAACTACAATTTATTCACACTCACTTAGGAGAGTCCTATTTTTTTGCCTTTGGTGACTATAACGTTTTTTGAAGCCTAATACTTGAGATATAATGTCAGAAGTTACACAGCAGACAGCTGCCTACCAGAATACTCTACCCTCATCTCACAGTCTCACAGCTCCGTTATCGTCGGCTAGTACGCAGTCGGCCTCAAAAGAAATCGATGCAACCACCTCAAACTCCATGACCACCCTACCACCATTACAAATACCACCACACCAATCGGTAGTGAATCCGTCTCATCCAAATGCAAAGACTACGACCCATGTCAATTCCAATGGTGCTACCACTACAAAATCAAACATAGCAACGCCAGTTTGCAAGAATTGTAAAACTTCAACAACACCATTATGGCGAAGAGATGAAACAGGTCAAGTTTTGTGCAATGCTTGTGGGTTGTTTTTGAAGTTACACGGTCGTCCAAGACCTATATCACTAAAGACGGATGTCATAAAGTCAAGAAATAGGGTAAAGAATAGTCATGGATCAACTAAAACTGAGTCTCAAGATGTAAAATCAAAAGAGAAAAGAGCATCCCCAAAGCCAAAAGATGTCAATGACCATTCACCAACAATAAACAAACAGCCACATCCCTCGAATTCCGTCAATCCAAACTCCACATCTCCTGCATTAGTTCCATTGTTACCTCGCAACAATGGTTCTTCCACTGTCGCAAGCACACCTGGGAAAATGACTCCAAATCTATATCCTCAATTCCATCACCATCTTCCTCCACATCTTCAGCAACACGTCCCCTTACATCACCCAAGCTCTGTCCCTACACAATTTGCTTCAAATCTGGCTACAATCACTTCCCCATTGTTATTGAGTACTACTCCTAAGCAGGCTCACAATATCTCACAAGCTCAAGCTGCAGCAGGTGCATTAGAGACTTTGAGCCAGGCTGATAACAAGATGGCAGATTTATCGAAAGATGATTTGAGATTGGATCAAACGTCAAGAACAAAGCCTTTCTCTCCTGCCTCTGCTTTGAATGGATCCACCACTGGAAACTCAGTAACAAAATTACCCTCCTTGATGAATCATGGCAGTTCAGCTTCGAATTTCTATTCATCCCCTTCTTTTGGACCTCAACATTCGTTGACTAACCCGTCTGCGTTCTCATTATTGAACCCGGCTTTATCTCCAAGCGTAACTGCTACTTCTCAGAATGCGTCTGAAGCATCAGTACCCAGCTCAACAACATCTGCATCATCCAATGCAGTGGGTACGGAGTCAGAGGTAAATAAGTTGAAGACAAGAATCTCTGAACTGGAACTCGTGAATGACCTATACAAGAGCAGAATTCAAGAGTTGGAGGCGCTGGAATTGCAATCTAGAGAAAGAGAGGCAAGTCTGAAGAAGAAGTTTGAGGAACTTGAAAAAGATAGAGCCAAAAATGAGCCATCGGATAGTCCAGCTTTGAAGAAGCAGAAGTTAGAGACAACCACCATCAAAGATGAATAACTATAAGTATCTGCTCAAATTTCTCCAGCAGTCCCATCCTTTTTTGCTCCATAATGTCATGTACTATATATAATCAAAAGAAGGATGTGATATGAAAGTAAATAGCTCGAAATAAGAGTATAAGTTGTAATGAATTCGACATATGTTTTTGTTTATGTAAGCAAAAGTTTAGACTTGCTCAATTGGGTGCAGAAAAAGTAGCAAAAAATCAAAGTTGAACAACTTTTCACTTGAGTTTTGTTCATTTAAGCCATCTTTATCTTGCTATAAGCCTTCTCGATCAAACAATGACCGAGTTTCCACCATTAAAGAATGATTTGATCCTGAGAGCTGCGAGAGGTATGTTGAGAAATCGAGTCTTTGTCGATCGTTATGGTATAAGAGTACTAACAAGAGCTGGTGAAAAGGTGAAAAAGTTGAAAGACCGCCAATTTGGATTATGGTTAGTTATACTAATGCTCTTTTGTGCCTGATAGACATATGACTAACACATATCCCATATAGAGACAAGCTGGTCGTTACTTGCCTGAATATCATGAAGTCAAAGCAGGTCGTGATTTCTTCGAGACCTGTAGAGATGCTGAGATCGCTTCCGCAATCACCATACAACCGATCGATCATTTTGACGGACTTATTGATGCTGCTATCATCTTCAGTGATATACTAGTGATACCGCAAGCTATGGGTATGGACGTTCAAATGATCGAGAAACAAGGCCCTCATTTCACTGACCCATTAAGAGTTCCAGAAGATTTGAAAAAACTTAGTAGAGATGTTGATGTTTTGAAAGAGTTAGACTGGGCTTTCAAAGCTATCACTTTGACAAGAAAGAAGTTGAATGGTAGAGTTCCACTATTGGGGTTCTGTGGTGGTCCATGGACCTTAATGGTTTACATGATTGAAGGTGGTGGTTCAAAATTATTCAGATTCGCTAAAGAATGGATATTCAAGTACCCTGAAGCCTCTCATGAACTACTACAAAGAATCACAGATGTTGCAGTTGAATTCCTAGCACAACAGGTCGTTGCCGGTGCTCAAATGCTACAAGTTTTTGAGTCATGGGGTGGTGAGTTAGGACCAGCTGAATTTAGAGAGTTTTCATTACCATATCTAAAACAAATTTCATCCAGGTTGCAAATACGCTTGAAAGAGCTAAACATCAAAGATGACATCCCTGTGACAGTCTTCTGTAAAGGATCATGGTACGCTTTGGACGATCTAGCTGATGCTGGTTACAACACCGTCTCATTAGATTGGTTATACGATCCAGCTGACGCTGTCAAAGTTGTCAATGGTAGAGTCGCATTACAAGGTAACTTAGATCCAGGCTGTATGTATGGGTCTGATGAGATGATTACCAAAAAAGTTGAAGCCATGATTAAGGGATTCAATGGTGGTAAACAAAACTACATCATCAATTTTGGCCACGGTACCCATCCTTTCATGGACCCAGAAAAGATCCGCCATTTCTTGAAAGAATGTCATAGAATCGGATCTCAATGAGCTCCTCATTTGTCTCTTCTCAGTGGCAACTGTCTAGAAAAGTATCGATAGTTAATAATAAAATCTCTGTATATACGCCGAGCCTGCCTTTTCCGCCTGTGTAGATTTTCCAATGGGAAAGAAAAATTTCAATTAGGCTAACGACTCTCTCTCTAAACTCACCACTGATTATCACGAGGAACGGTTGTTCGAAAACGCAGAGAGGCCCACTGAAAGAAGAAGAAATGTCGAAGCAGAAGATCACAGCTGATGAGACGTACGTCTATAATCTATCTCCACGAGTATTAGATTCCTTGCAATTGATGTATTTTGATAGTTCAACAACACAAGAGATTTTGCCACAGATCGAGACTCCAACCGTCCATCAAGACACAAAAGAACAAGAGAAAGCCCAGGTCAAATCGAAGGATTACTACAAATCCGATCTACACAGATTGAACTTGAAGAGAGAACTTCGTGGACTGCCGAAACTATCAGAAGAGCAGTTTGAAGAATTAGCTGATGAGCTGAATGAGAGTATATCTGGATCAGAAGAGAGCGGATCAGAATCAGAATCAGAGAGTGGTGATGTAGGTGGTGACCTATACTCCAGGAGAAAGGACACCTTAAGTACGATCTTTGAGAAGAGCATAGAGAAACTCGAAGCTTTGAAGATTCAAGAAGATAGGGACGATGGAATGGTCACACATCTTGCCACTAGATCTCCATTCTTATTATTCAAATCTGGTCTCCTAGACGAAGATAAAGTCTTTGGGATATACAAGTCTTTATTCACAATCAAAGAACTTGAAACACCAATTGAAGCATTGAGGTCTTGGAATACCTCACAGAATTCAAATAAAAAGTCCGCATTATTCATGATTGGGGGTGGTCATTTCGCTGGTGCAATCATAAGCCATAAACAAAAATCAACCAAAGGTAATACAGTGAAACAAGGCGACACATTACAAGAACAAGCAGTTGATATAATTGCCCAAAAATCTTTCCACCGTTATACTACAAGAAAAAAACAAGGTGGTTCTCAAAGTGCAAGTGATAATACTAGAGGGAAAGCGAAATCAGTTGGATCAAGTTTGCGTAGAGCAAACGAAGCTGCATTACAACAGGAGGTTCGCGAGTTGCTACAGAGTTGGAAAGGTTACCTTGAAGACTGTGAATCTATTTTCATTAGAGCTAATGGTGCTTCTAATAGGGGGATTCTTGTGGGTTATGAAAATGCCGTTTTGAAGAGTACTGATGAAAGACTGAAGACTTTCCCTTTCACCACAAAAAGGGCTACGGCAACAGAATTGAAAAGAGCTTGGGTTAGATTGACAACTATGACTATAACTGATAAACCTAAAGTTGATGATAAGAAGTTGAAACAAAAGGAGAATCAAGAAAAGTTAAAACAGAGTACTGTTCAGAAGGCTAAAGAAACAGAAGAACTTTCACCAGATGAAAAGCATACCGTGGAAATGGTTGGCTATCTGAAGAAATCAAGAGGTCCAGTATTAATGAGTTATTTGAAGAAGTATAAACTTTCCCCTAATTTTCAACTGCAGCCTGAGTCAGAATACTACACAACTCCAACTTTACTTCATTATGCATCAGCTCATGGAATCAAGAATCTCATACCAGTTTTAGTGAAAACTGCGAAAGCTGATATCACAATCAAGAGTAAGAACAACAAGACGCCTTATGATGTCGCTGCTAACAAACAAGTGAGACAAGCATTCCAGATATTGAGAAGTGAACTTGGTGAAGCTTTCACAGATTGGGAAAAAGGTAATGTTGGTAAACCGATAACAAGGGAAGAAGTTGAGAGAGATGAAAAAGCAGAAAAAGAAAGAGAAGAAGAAGAGAAGAAGGAGCTAATCAAGCGTGAACTAGCCAAGAAAGTGGAGGTTGTCAATCCATCCAAGCATGTTAGATTGGGTGGTGTCAGCTTAACTACCGCCAACCTAAGCACCTTGAGTGAGGATCAACAAAAACGGTTGATGAGAGAACAGAGAGCAAGAGCTGCAGAAGCTAGAATGAGAGCAGCTCAAGAACAGAGATCGGGGTAGCATAGAATCGTAGACCTATGTATTTCAATACTAAATACTTGGTTTGTTAACTTTCGTCAAGATGTATGAAACTAGTTTCCTGTTTTTCATAACAAGATTTTCGGTTACTTCATCACCCACTAAGACATCGGTAGAACCAATATGTACGGGATCGATATGTTTGAAATCAGCCAGTACTTTCTTCATTGCGATCTTCTTTTCCGAGTTCTCATCAAGCTCTGAAGTTTGACGGAATTTCAGAGCTGATATCCAGCCTGGTTTCTTTGATTTGTCTTCTGTAGTCAATGTACCTTTTGCCTTTGATATATCTGTAAGCTCATGTTTGATGATAGGATTTTCCTCACTCTCTTCCTCTTCCTCTTCATCGAAATCTTCACCTTTACCATCACAGTCACATTCTATCAGATCATGCGTGTTACATTTTGACTGAAGTTGTAATGTGAACAAGTCCTTCAAATCGTTCAGGTTGAATATATTGTCATTGGATTCCGCTTTCTCGTCAAGAAACTTATCAGACAGGTTACTCTTCATTAGTTGTCGCTGGAAGATTTTCTCATCAATGCAACCGGTAGTGATCAACCGATAAATAAATACTGGCTTCTTTTGACCATCTCGATGAATTCTAGCCATTGCTTGTAAATCTACCGAAGGATTCCAATCATTATCAAACAAGATTAATCTTGATGCTCCAATGAGATTCAAGCCAACACCACCTGATTTAGAGGATAGCAAGAACGCAAAATTACTTCTAGTATCACTTTTGTTGAACTGGTTAACAATTGAATCCCTGTCTTTGTTAGGTGTTGAGCCATCTAACCTTAGATAGGTCAGGTTGAGTTTCTGTAGGACATTCTGTAAAATTTCAAGAGTCTGGGTATAGTTTGAGACAATGACAACTTTTTCATTCCCATTCTTGGAAATCTCAACCAATAACTCAACCAATACCTGCAATTTACCACTTGTATGTTGTCCTGAAACTGATTTCTCGCAATATTTCTTGAAGGTTGGATCGTTTGAGATCAATGAAGGCGAATTGCAGATCTTCTTGAACATAGTTATTAAACCCAATGATCCAGCGGTTGAAATTGCCGATTGTAGCAACTTTCCAAAGTTATAAGAACCCAAAACCTCATTGAAGAGAGTGACTTGCTGAGAAGTAGGAGGACAGAACAAGACTATATCAGTCCTTGGAGGAAGATGGTTCGATATAACAGAGGCTGTTCTTCTAAGTATGAATGGTTTGGTCAATCCAATGAGCTCTAACGACTTATCTTCACCTGCCTGTATTATTTCCTCATTAATACAATTCAACTCCCTTGATTTCAAGATTGGATTGACGAAATTTCTTTTGAAGTGATTGATGTTATTTAAAATTCCTGGATTGATGAAGTCGACAATGTTGTAGAATTCAATCAAGTCATTTTGGATAGGTGTCCCTGATAGCAAGATCTTCTTTTCAATCTCCAGAGAGTTTAAGGCCTTCAATGTTTTGTTTGAGTTGTTCTTCAATCTATGACCTTCATCACAAACCAATAAATCAAAGTCAGCTAATGCTAACTCTTCTTTCATATTCAAGATCTTTTCATATCCCATAATTAGCACTTGATAGACCCTAGTT
The DNA here is from genome assembly GCA_003707015.3 of Wickerhamomyces canadensis. Classification (NCBI taxonomy): domain Eukaryota; kingdom Fungi; phylum Ascomycota; class Saccharomycetes; order Phaffomycetales; family Wickerhamomycetaceae; genus Wickerhamomyces; species Wickerhamomyces canadensis. Next base: position 181,369 of record PPMU03000025.1, on the reverse strand, counting down.
CTTGCGAAGTTCCGAAGGTCCTGCTTATCCCTAGCAACAGTGTTCTTACTATATAGCGTCAGGACATTAATTCTATTCATGGGTAGCCATTTCTTGAACTCTCGTTTCCAGTTCCCGACGAGTGTAACAGGACAAGCAATTAACACTTTTGAGATGGCAGGATTCTCAAACCCAACCGGTGATTGTTTCAACAAGGTCCAGATCAATGTGATTGTCTGAAGCGTTTTACCGAGACCCATATCATCAGCGAGTAAAGCACCGTTAATATCATCACCCCTCAATCCCATGACACATTCATAGAGGAACTTAACACCTTTAACTTGATGGGGCCGTAGACTTTTGGCAATGAAAGGATCAATGACAACGTCCACATCATTCCGGGACTTTTTCACCATTACAATAGCATCTTCTTTTGTAGGATCATATAGAGGTTCGCCCTTCTTTGAGGTATTAGCTGGCTCGTTTAAGGGCGTCACTTTCTTGAATTGACGGTTTAGCTGAACTGTCAGGTTTCTTTTGAGAGATGGAGGTTCTTTGGAGACAATGGTATTGACTCTGGGCGATGGCGCCTTGACAGCTATGGTCTTTATAACTGGTCCAGGTTTATTGGAGTTTGATCTTGTTAGCTCTCTGATTGTCTGTATCTGCTCATGGTTGGTGATCTCGCCCACAGATTCTAATTCCAACCCTCCAAGGGCAAAGACACCATCAGTGGTGAATTTTGAAACGTACTGACTTTTGACTCTTTCCTTATAGTTATGTGATTCATCAAGCCTCAATGAGATATAGGTGGGACTCAATATAACAAGACCATCACCATCCCATGTCTTGTTCTTCTTCCCAGAAGGCTTTCGCCAAACAACCTCAAAATACCTCAACGACAATATATCATGGCTTGATGGGTCTGGTTCGTTTGACAGCTTGGGTTTCTTTGTAGCCTGTATGGTTTTGATATCAGCGCTGGGCACCACTCTTTTCATTGGCACGGGTCTTGTAGCAGAAACATCGTTGAGACTGCTGCTATTCTCCAATGATGTTGATGCTTCTTTTTTGTTAGATTTGTTATTCTCTTTCGTGTTTAGAGCAGAGGACGCGGGTAAGGTCATACGAGGTGCTTTGAAGGGGGCGTTTGCACCAAAGCTTCCGGGCCTCCTGTACATCTTCAAAGGAAATATTCTAGAAGCAAATGGAACGACACCGAAATTCGCCTTCGCCTTTGCAGATCTTCAAGTTGTTATTAATGAAGAGCTCCAAAAGTAAACAAAGATCTTAGCTATGCAAAAATCTTACGTAATTTTGAGGAAAAAAAAAACGTATTCGCGGCTTTGACATATAACTGCTGCTGAAAAATTTATTAGCGATGATTAGAGCTTCTTGAGGGAAGAGACTGTAGCTGATTCAATACACTTATACATTTTCAAGATGCGTCAAAAGAGAGCCAAGGCTTACAGAAAGCAGATGCTGGTATATAATCACACTTTCAAATTCAGAGAACCGTACCAAGTAATTGTTGATGACCAACTGGTACTAAAATGTGATTCAGCTAAATATGATTTGGCTAAAGGATTAGCAAGAACTATACAAGCAGAAGTGAAACCAAGTATGTAACACCTCCCTACTATCACTCCCAAATGACCATATACTAACATAATCCATCAGTGATAACACAATGTTGCATGCAAGCATTATACAAGGAAAACAATCAATCAGCTATAGCGTTAGCTAGAACATTCGAAAGACGTCGTTGTAACCATCCTCCATCTGAAGCTCTTGCTCCTCATGAATGCATCAAGTCTGTCGTTCTAGTGAATGGCGAGAACAAACATAGATATGTTGTTGCATCTGAAAATGATAAACTGAGATGGTCCTTGAGAAAGGTTGCCGGTATCCCACTGATTTATATGAATAGATCAGTCATGGTCATGGAACCTCTAAGTAAAGCAAGTGCCCTGGTAAACTCAAAGACAGAAAGATCAAAACTTACTGGTGGTCTAAATGACGCTCGTGGTGGTGTGGTTGTTGATAAGAAATCTCAACAGACTGATGATGGAGCCGAGAAAACACAAACAAAGAAAAGAAAAGGCCCTAAAGAGCCAAATCCATTGAGTATCAAAAAGAAGAAGACCTCAGCAGACAACAAAGATAACGGAGATGGCGATAAGAAGAGAAAAAGAAAAAGAAAACACAAAAAACATAATGAAGATGGTGAAGGTGGAGATGATGCTAATGAGGATGACGGAGAAGCCGAATCAACGAAATCAGGCGAGGATTCAGGAAATGATCAAAGCGATGATGAATAGATAAACTAATAAGATGATCGATCAATACAGCAAATCTTTGAAAACCTGATGTAAAATTTGGTAGGTCCTCTCAGCTAAGATACATGCCGAAGTGTCTCTACCAGTTCTCGTGTACACCAAAATTTTCCGAATCAAGAACACACCAGTACTTCACCATCAGTAAACTAAGCATAGAAGAAAACAACATGCTCGTTAGGGGTAGATTGTTGACGCAAAGAAGGCTATTGATAAGGTATCAATCAACACAACCTACAAACATAACGAAAAATCCCATCACACCGCCACCACAGCAGCCTGAAATCTCACACAGAGAAAAACTAGAATTAAGATCATCGAGTATAAAGGACATATTCGATGGGTTTTTAACGTCAGAGGAATCCTTTGATCCGATAGATACGAAACCGATCCTGAAGGATCCTAAGAAATTTGCAACACTGAGTACATTCCACCGTGATCAAGTACGTGATGAGGTTGAGAAAAGATTACGTCGAAATTGGAATGATGTGCCAATTGAAACAAAAAGAATGGCCTACTATATATCGTATGGGAACTATGGGGTCAGAGAAGATCTAAAAGACACTGTGTTTACAAATGAACCACCGCAGGATCTTGTGTTCGAGCTTCCTTCCAAGTTATCAAAGATCAATCCAGAAGGTAAGGACCCAGTTCATAAATTGAAACCAGTTGATCTTATGCAAGTGTCAGAAGCGAGAAGAAAAGAATTCAAAAAAGTGACAAGAACTTTGGATCCAATGAGTAAGTTCATTGTTTACTTTGCAGCTCTTGTGAGTTTGATTGCAATTTATAGAGATAAATACATTGAAGAGGACATTGTATATGAATTTGATAGTCCCTTGATGATTGCCGAAAAGAATCGTCAATTGAAATTAGAAGAAAGGGAAAATTTGGAGAAAATTGCATTGGAAGAGGAGATTAGAAGCAAAAAGTCCAAGAAATGGTACTATCTATGGCTGAAGTAGATAGATACTTTGTACATACATACACATGAACAGCAGAATCATAGTCTTACGGTAGTGTAAGAAAGCAGGTTATCCTGAAAACATCTATTGTAATATTGCCAATTCGAATAGAAGAGCCTCGACTCGTTCGTCTTTCGTCGAGTTCAGCAAAACTCCTGAATATCTTGTTTCTTTCCTGTTCTATAATTGATTTGGTTTCATTCCACTCATTATCATGAATTTTCGAATCTCATGTAGCCTTCCTTTACTGACAGATGGCAAGGAAGGATGAGATTGGAGCGTGGGGTATGTCATTTATGCGTCTGTAACCTCTTCATCTTCATCATCTTCCTCCTCATCTAGTAAGTCATCAGCCCAACTCTTCTCCACAGTTTCTCTGACTCTTTTAGCATATTGGGAAATATGATCCTTGTACAAATTAGCAGCCTCAACATTAGCAGGAGATGAGATATTTGGATCATTCAACAAGGACTGAACAGAGGTTAGAATGGATGCAACATCAAATGTTGGAGACCATCTAGCTTGCAATATATCGAGACATAGCTCACCAGAGGCATAAACATTTGGATGAAACATTTGACTAATGAATTTGACCTGTGGTGGTTTATTTGGATACTCTTCACTAAAATTTATCGACAAGCGGAATGTTCCATCTTCAAATGGAGTCTCAGCAGGCCCTATTATAATGGCATTCCATACCATGACGTTATCTGATTGAGGAGAAGCTGAAACACCTTCAGGGGGATCCTGCTGGATACGCTAAGTCAACATTGTCAGTAATGCTACCCTATTATTAATTGGCCACCGCGAAATGAATGCGCAGAACACACCCATTCGACAAGGTGGAAAAGACAGGAATAACGTACCTTCAGATCTCTCATGAGTCTTCTCTTGGCTGGTGTGGACATCTTTCTTGTGAGTTAACTTTGCAATTTCAACAATAATTATCGTAGTCAAAAGGTCCTTTATCTGACATGATGAAACTTTTCTAAAGATTTCCTGAAAGATCGAGAAATCCACTAAAACGAGTTTTGATTATGTCATCGAGATTAATTACATAATCAATTACATAATCAATACCTACTTGGGTAATTTCCCAACCGGGGTGTTTGCTTCGAGTTTTCATGAAATTCAGTCATTGAGTAGGTCTTTGGCAGATGTTTGGAGACTGATTTCATTCCTTGTAGGCCCATTTCGATTGCTCAGATGTACTTTTAGTCACTGGAAGAAGAGAGAGACACATCCATTTCCATAGAGATTACTTTTCTGAGATTTATTAGTACAATTTCCATCAATTAACCACTCTCGCATCCATCAATTTAACATCCCGGTCGTCCCAAATTTGAAGTCATAAGATTCATAAACTACTGATAAAAAAAGTATTGATCATTCCGAATTAATTCTTTCTTCTCAAACCCAACCAAACAGGCTACGACTATGATCAAGAGACTACCCAGCATAAGGATTAGGCCTAGCCATACCCGTCAATTCTCCAAATCATCAACACCAAGTTCTTCAGGCCAATTCGACATATCAAAGCCTCCAGATTTCACACAATTCCATCCGCACATTGAAGAAATAACGTCACATTTAGCTGATTTAGGTACATATCCACCGCATTCCCCTTATATAAACCAACAGCACTACTATCAAAACACAGTGTTGTTATCATGGAGTCAGAGGACACCTCATCCTGTTACATTAAGACATTTAGCTGCGTTTGGTAAAGAACTGACTGAAGAGAAGATCATTGCGAGTGCTAATTTCGTTAGACTGGAACTACCTGTTCGACTGGCTTTGAAATTGAGAGAGTTACAAAATCTACCCTTCAGTGTTGTTAATAACTTTCACTTGGCTAAAGTTTATGAGAGTTATTATGATATTTTTGATAGATTCAGAAAATTTCCCAAGATCAAGACCATTGAGGATAATGAAGATTTCTGTGAGTTGTTGGAAGACGTTCTGACTGATGTCAATCTACTGAATTTACCAAATCTGATGATGGGTGCTTTGGAATGTTGTATTTTAAACTCGTTACCCCAACAAAATTTAGATGATTTGATTTCATCACTACTAAGAGCAAGAATCTCCAGAAGATTGATCTTGGAAGAACATTTATCATTGACTAAAAATTTTATGGACTCTCCAAATCAACTACGGTCACACAACTTCATTGGTGATATATTTTTCAAGTGTTCGGCTGTTGAGCATCTACAAATCTCTGCCCATAATGCATCGAAGTTCATTGAAAATCTTTATCCAAATTACAAATTACCAACACTTGTTATACAAGGTGATAAAAACCTAAGTTTCCAATTTCTAACCTCTCATTTACATTATCTGTTTGGTGAAATCTTGAGAAACTCATATGAAGCTACAATGAAAAAATTCATCTCAACAAACCCATCAATTGATGCGACTCCTGAACCTGTCATTGTTAATATCATTGACAATAGAGATCACGTTGCATTCAGATTTTCAGATAGAGGTGGTGGTGTTTCAATCAAGCCAATTAATAAGATCTGGTCGTTTGGGAAAGACTCAAAACTCGCTAGAGAATCATTAGCCAACTTCCATAAGTTACCAAACTTGAAATTGAACTCAATAAATTCGAGGCCAATGAATTTGAAGGCAAGACAGTCATTGATGCAGACTTCAGTTGGTGGGATTGATAACAACTATATCAAAGAAACTACATTGATCAGTTTGATTCAAAGACCTGCTGAGTATAAGCTTGGACTAGGTTTGGCAATGTGTAAAGTTTATGCTGATTATTGGAACGGTGATTTGGTTATGCATTCATTGGATGGTTATGGGACTGACACTTATTTGAAGTTGAGAAAGTTGGGACATTCAAATGATGAGTTACAACTAGATAGAGCATAAATCTTGCACGTATCATGACTAGAAATACCGTAGACTCAGAAGAAAAAAACAATCTTCTATAACATATATGTTTTATTCTTGAACAGGCATATATATCGAAAGTAAATATAACAGAGTCAATGAACGAACAGCTCAACTATTCTAGTAGTGATCAAACAAAGAAGACTCATGAAATGAACTAAAAACCAAATTACCACGTATCAGCGATACAAGAGCCTACTCCTCTTCTAGACACACTTCAACGCAAATTCACAAAAGCCAATCGACAAACTTTTCCCAGACATTTTTCACCTTCTGGTCATCATCTTCTTTATGTTTTAGTTCGTCAGCTTCTGCCTCTTCTAATCCACTGAAAACATCAACCTCTTCAATTGGATAACTCCATTTCCAATTTTTGGTGAAAACTTTATGACCAAAGTATAGAAGAAAGAAAACAGGTAATGTAATGTAAGCAGCAACGAAATCAGCAGCGTTAAAATCAAAAAAGACAGCATAACCATTTGTGATACAAACTAAAGTGATGAACCAAATGGAATAGTATGCACCATATGGCTGGAATGGTGTTTTGAAAGGAACTCTCGAGGTCAAGTCGTTGAATTCAATGGCTCTTCTCCATCTTAAATAACAGATCCCAATGATAATCCAGCCAATGAAACCTGAAATTGTACTAATGTTTGAGAACCAGTTGAAGACATTTGCACCAGAACTTGAAACGTTCAAGAATGACAAAGCAGATAAGACAGCAGTTAAAGCACATGCAACGTATGGAACACCATGTTTGTTTGTTCTTGCAAAGATCTTTGGGGCATCACCATCAGTGGCCATAGTGTGTAAGAATCTAGAAGCGGCATAAAAGAACGAGTTTCCTGCTGACCAAGCTGAAGACAAGATAGCTGCATTAATTATATGATTCAAGATTTTGATACCAGAATTTTGAATTCCAATGACGAATGGGGATGCTGAAGCATTTGATGAACCACTGAGTAATTTTGGATTGTTGGATGGAACAATAACACCGATGACCAAAGCACCCATACAATAGAAGAAAATCAATCTATAAATAAATCTGTTTGTAGCTTTAGCAATGTTTCTTCTTGGGTTTTGAGTCTCACCAGCAGTCAAAGCAACCAATTCAGGACCAACGATGAATGCGAAACCTGATTTGATAATGGCAGTCCAGATATCCAAGAATCTACCAGTGTTAGCATTTGGCAAGTCCAAGTGATTGACAAAAGGACCAGGGGTCTTCCAGTATCTGAAACCTTGAACCCCGTGTTGATCAGGACCACCACCAAAGAAGATGACAATACCAACGATAATCAATCCAATAATACATAGAATTTTCATAGATGCAAACCAAAATTCAGTCTCACCGTAGTATTTGACAGCAAGGAAATTTAAAAGAATGATAACCAATAAGAAAATGACAATCCACACAGCAACAGGTACTTTTTCCGTCCAGTATTGAATGACAATAGCAGCTGCAGTGACTTCAGAGCATAGCAAGATCCAGAAAGTGTAGTAATAGATCCAGCCTGTAGCAAACGCTAGAGATTCATCAACATAACGTCTAGCCAAATCTGAAATAGCACCTTTCTTAGGCAGGTAGACAACCATTTCACCTAATTGATTCATGACATTGTAAATGACTGTAGATAGAATAATATAACCTAGTAATAGACCCAAAGGACCACACTTGGATAAAGAGGCACCGGAACCAACCTATGTTGAGCAGCCTGTTAGTAGAGTTCCCACATTTAAAAAGAAAGGTTGGGTGATTACATACAAATAAACCTGTACCAATAACACCACCAAGGGCAATCAACTGGACATGACGGGATTTCAGACCTTGGTGAAGCTCAGCAGTAGGAAGTAATCCATTTGAATCTAATCTGTTTAGTTCCAAATCATCAACGTAGCCGGTTGATGAATCACCTTTGGAGTTCCCTGTATAGAGATTGACGTCGACCGCAGCCTTCTCATCGATCGTAGGTTTGAGTATCGACATGGCGAGTATGCTGTTGTTATAAGCGTTGTATGTACGATATTTGCGTCTGGGTGAAGAAGTGGTAGAAGACGCGGATCTCAGGATGTTTATATACCTCGATATGAGCTACGTCTATCAGCGTGATGATATCTTGCGCGTACCAATAGAAGTCTCATTTAAATTAACGTCACTGCAGCTAAAATTTTCAATCTTCCTAGCAAGACGGAGCGCACAGCTATTGTTATCAGCATTTCAGCAGTTGATACCGATTGCGACCAATACCTGTGGGTCCATTTATATATGTCAAGTTACTTGGCACCTTTTTGTGGGCGGAATCAACCCAACTTAGGCTAGGACTATCAGCGCAGGATCTGTCCATGGCAGACGACCATCATAATCCCAGTGCAATCATCAACTCAGTCCACGATCGTGACATCTTCTGGTATTCTGGGGTAGTTACTCCAAGGTGATGTAGGACGTAGAGTACTAGAGTGGCGCCCTAACGGCTGACACTCGGTCGGTGCTCGCTACTTTTGCCCGTATTGTCTGGCCTTCAGCTTCGCAAGTGACTGACTTCGTTGTCATGGCTGAATTAGCTATTCAAATGGTGCCACGTCAAATTTGGTGCCGCGCTGATCAAAAATGCTCGTAGTGGATTACATAAGTCAGCCTAGCTGCGGCGGAGCTTTACTTCTTTTGGTTCAGCAGCGCCGACGGTGATACTTGTATAGCTGGGACTTGTATAGTTGATACTTGAAATGGATGGTGATTGGTGATTGGTGTAGTACAGTATTCACCTCTCAGTTTCATGTCATTGAGTTTGAAAGTCCGTTTAGCTTATGCAGGGCCCATCAAAATCAGTTACGGAGAGAGCGAGCCCCACTACCTCCTGGGTCAGGGCTCAAAATCCCCAGTTTCCGCTCCTCGCTCCTTCTACTATTCCCCCCATTCACCCGTCAAACTGCGGCCTACTCCCGCCTCTGAACGCTGAAGGAAGCCAGTGAGCTGAGAGCCAATAGGAATTGGGACGGAGGTTCGCTTATACTTTCACACTAAAGGAAATCCGTAAAGTAAATTGCCATCAATCTCCAACCTCCATTCTTTGATGTACCCCAGTACCGGGAACGCGCCACCTCTGATATCGTGAATAGAATCCCGAGGAGATCCGTCAAGTCGTTTCTGCCGTCTGCTTCTGGTACTAGTCGGCTGTAATAGGTGTCGCAGCAGCAGTCAATGGTGAGAACACTTGTGAGTTTCGAAGGTGTAAACACAAGCGAGCTGGCCGTCGGTGGGCCCCGACTAATTAACGATCTACATATAACTAAGACACTCATCTGCTCAGCTAGACGGCGCTCGTATTGAGTACAATAGACGTTATCTTGGGTTTCGAGGGAAATCGACACGTTACATCTATACAAATCAGGTTGGATCATGCAGATTGGGTAAGAACTGATTGTTGATCAATGATATATATTTTACAGGTCTTTCATGATACTGGATCAACTGATCTAGCTAATCTTCTGGATGTATTTCAATAGTTAATCACAAGCTAAATCACAATATAGCAGCTAATTCATACTACATAGACACATAAACTATAATCATCACCTCAGCCAAAAACAAATATATGGAATCAAACATAAAAGACGGGAAATAAACAACAACCACTATCTTCACACTAAATGCTCATCAGAGTTGGTACTTGAATGATGGTCAACCATTTCTTTATCGTTATCATAAATCTCTGGGTTTGAACCTCTGAGAGTTTCATCACCAGCAGCTGGATAATATTGAGTACCATGTTTCTCATTTGGACCAACGTTACCACCAATGCCTGCAGCAGCAGCACCAGCTGGGCCAGAAGCACTGCCACGGCCGGCAAATGAGCTTCTTGTGCTCTTACTCAATCGATCAGGTCTATAGAATCTCAAATCAACACGACCAAGCAAGTAAGCAATATTAACAAAGCACTCCAATGTTGGGAACATAATGTACATAACAACTGGTTTGAAGATCCATGACTGATTACTCTTGTGATTTATAATGAAAGTACTGGCGCATCTAAATGATGAAGAAATCAACAAGATCAGTGTGGTCAAGAATATAATGAAGATAGAAGTGTTATGCGTCAATTTTCCAGATTTTGAAACCACAGATTGAACCCTTTCAATGGTATTGGTATGATGAGTAGCTGTTGAAGCAATGATTCTAACGTGGTCAAATGCTTGAGCATCACGATTGGCAAAACTTTCCTCAGCTCTTTGTGCTGATCCTTTTGGAACAAAATAAAATGGACTAAAACACTCAATCCACCATGGTTGGAAAGTCAATGTAGCTTGAGCTTTAGCACTAGGCTTCAATAGATAGGCAGCTGAAACTAGAGTAATAGCCAAACCTGAATATAAAACACAAAGGATAGAAGCTGCCTGGACCGCTTGTTGACACATATGCAAATGATGTTTACCCAAGAAATAAATGAATGGAACAAGAGCACCAACAATAGCCATAACAACAACACCAGTAACAACAGCATAGACAGTAATCATTCCAGCCCAAAATAACTTTGTCGAACCCAAATGAGGATGACGCCATGTGAAGATTCTTTGAGCTAAAACCAAGTTGAAACTAGCCAACAGCACAATTGGTATAATAATGAAAACTTCAGAAGCCATACCAACCTTCATCTTCAAAATATCTTTTGCCCATGAAATTCTCATTGCGAAGCCCAGTACTCTCAACAAACAATAAAAGCAAAACAACAAACTTAACCAAAACTTATGACCTCTTGTATAATTCCTAACAAAGATGTATAAATGAGCAAACATGAATATGACATAAATTGCCAAAAATAAGGCAGACGGTGCTACATCTTTTGTTGTAGGATAGTCACCAAATACAGCGCCTTGAATACCCAAAGTATAGTTCAATAGCTCTTGAGGGATTGAATTACCAAAATATAGTTTCGCCTTCTGTAGCAAGATCAAGACACCGGTCCCATCTGCTGCCCCATTGGTTTGAGACTTGAAAGCATCAATTAAACTCTGTATTGCTGAACTCATTTCTTGATGTGTTTAATTAGTGATTGAAGGATGAATATATGGTGATAAATGTTGATTTATACCACTGTACAATTAAAAAGGGCAATCTAATGAAGTTGCGATAAAGGGAAACAGGGTCATTTTTATAACCACCACAAAGTCTTGAAGAAGAGCAGCACGTCTGAAATTTCTCTGAGTGCCTGCTCAGCACATCCCGTCAAGAGTACATACACCACTCTCACTCTCATACAGTGATCAAAATTAAGGTTTCTAACCGTTCCGTACATCTCTGTTTTAAGTGGAGAATTCCGTTGATGATCGTGGAGTGGAAGTATCAATACAGCACAAACATTGCTAGAGGTGATTACACTGGCGCTGATGGGAGAAAGGAGCATTCCAAACCAATGACTCCTCCCACTCCCACTCGGGTTTCAACTAGAGCTTCTCCACAAAAAATATCCTTAGAATGTGTCAACATGCAGTCTTTTAAGGTTCTCTCTCTCGTTGACAGACGTTTCATATTAACTTGTTTCTGGGGATCACTTCCCTTTGTGGGTAGTTGGGCTTTCACACTGGTACGCTGGTGAACAGCTATGATATAGACGTCTAGTAAGCACCAGCAACACAACACCCCAGAATAAGCAGTCAGCAGCAGTGCAGCCACAAGCTGCTCCATTTATTGTAAAGGGACCATCAGCAAGTCATTGGATGTTGTTCCTGAGGGCACAAAGCGGAGAACCTGTAGCATCATCTCACGCCTGTAAACACAGCAAAGACTCTCAACTCAGCAGAGCAGAGGAGCAGAACGGGAATGAGATAATGCTAGTAGAAGCATGAGCACCAAAAACAGCGTTTTCAGATCAGTGCGGAGAGTGCTTCTGCCATTGGATAGTTTTAGCAATGATGAGGTACTTCTGTTTTAGGAGATTTCTCCAATTTTGCACTTCTTGGGGCGCCGGCGCTTCTCGGTTTTGTCATTACGTAATGTTTAAGTACCCAGTCACATGCTCAGTCACGTGCAATATTAAATAGCGCTGCTCAGGCGCCATGAACAAATACATCTTCCTACATCAGGACTCAGATATCGGTGCTTCTTTTTTATACTAGACATTCTAGAAGCGTACCTCATGAGGCAGGCACCTGTGTTCTCTCCCATCTGTCCTCGTACTTCTTCCTTTATCTCTCGCCATGCCCTTTCTCATATCGAACGCATCTTTCAGATCATTAATAGTCTTTGTATCTTGAGGATACTCATCATCACCACCGTAATATCCCACAACCCTTCTAAATACCGAATATCCCAGTTTCTCATACAGATTTATAGCTAGTGTATTTGTCACTTTGACGAACAAGTCAATGAAGTTCGTTTCATGTGGTTTGGAATCAGTCATGTATTCCAGATTGTTGCATAGATATGAGGCCAATCCCAATCTTCTATAATGCGAGTTAACAGTCACAGCTGTGATATGGGTGTGCCATAGATCTTTTTTCCCTTCAGTTTTACCCATCATATAACCTGAAACAACGTCATTGGAGAACTCGGTGGACTTGAAGAATAACGATGGCCATTCTGTCAAGTATTCAAAATAGAATGCAACGTTGAAGTTCTCGGTTAAGGGATCTAGATTGACTGCATTAAGATTAAGCAAGTCAGTTGCCTGAAACGGAGATATTGAAGTCATGTTTTGAATCGTTCTGTGTTTTCTCTGTTGTAGATGATTGTGCCCTTCTTTGGTGATCTTCTAGAATTTTGACGATGGGCAGAAAAAAAAAAAGACCATGGTAAAATCAGTGCCGACAACGAAATTCACTAAAGTTCAAAGGCAATTAGATCGACACAAACTCAATCATGTCGCAGTATATCGGGAAAACAATCTCCTTGATCTCAAGTAAAGGTATTCGGTACGTCTGATTTGTTTTTCTCCACTGAAGTTCCACGAAACCATGGCACTAACATCACCTCTTAACAGTTATGTCGGTATCTTAGAAGATGTCAACGGTGAAGAAGCTACAGTTACTTTGAAAAGTGTAAAACCTTTCGGTACAGAAGGTAGACTAGGTGATCCTGCTAGAGAAGTGCCTCCTTCAAATGATGTTTATCCTGTCGTTGTTTTCAGAGGTTCCGATGTCCATGATTTATCTGTTTTGGAGGATGCTCCAACTGCAGCTCCAGTAACAGCAGCCCCAGCTCAACAGCCTCAACCACAAGGACATCAACAGTCACCTCCTCAACAATCACCTCCACAGCAATCTCAATATCAACAACAGAATAGAGTGGCCTCTGGGGAACAAGAACATGAAGACCAAGAAGATTCATACCGTCAATATCAACAACAACGTCAACAACGCCAACAACGCCAACAGCAACAACGTCCAAGAAACTACAATAAGTACAATACTGAAGAGACATTTGAAACGACAGTTCCAAAATCAGATTTTGACTTTGAATCTATCTCGACTTTGAATAGAGAAGATTTGAAAACCCAAGCTTCAGATAATGGAGATGACGACGAAACCAAAAAGGAAGATATCGCCCCAGCCTATGATAAGAAAAAATCGTTCTTTGATACTATATCTTCATCAGCTACACAGACTCGTCCAGCAAGACAGTTCAATCTATACAACAGCAGTGGTTCTGGGAATGATAGAAATAATGGTAGAGGAAGAGGAAGAAGTGGAAGAGGAAGAGGTAGGGGAAGAGGTAGAGGAAACCGTGATGATTTGCCTGATTATGGTAATAATAAAGCTCCAGAATGGTCTTAAGATGATGGAGTTTAAGCTGTGTAACTGTTTGATATACATAGAATCGTTATGCTAAAGCAATCATGGCTTTGTGTTTGTAGGTCTGACACAAAAACAAAATCAACTTATTAAGAAGAATTGAGAAGTTAGTGAAGTTTGACAAAGTTGGGAAAGAACGGCATAGAGTGCAACACTCACTGTGTCTACGTTAATTGGGAGAACAATTGCCCGTCATGTTTTCACTAGTGCACAAGTCGAAACACACAAAAAAACCAATCTGTTCATCGTTGACTTCATTCAAGTTGTCATGCGTTCAAAACCAAAGAATAAATAGGCAAGCTTTTGGTGATATTAATAGTCTCAAGGTATGTGACTTCAAGAAACGTGCGGAACCAACATGCAGTACCGGTGGTGGTTGTAAGTGTGCTGGTCAAGGGTGTTCTTCCAAGAAGATAAAGAATAAAGCTGAATAGGTTTTTTATCAGTCCATGGAAAGACGAGTGCTGACGGTCTACAGAAACAGAGATGGTTGAATCTACTACTCAGAACTTTGATACAGGGACTGGGATATGTGTCTTGATTACTTTGTATCCCACAATAAGAACTTGAAGATGTTCCCTTTCGTTTTGAACTCACGGTCAGTCCCGTCAGCACCTGGTGTAACTGGATCACCCAAAGGAGACTGTGCCTTCCCAGAATGCAAAATCTCCTGTATTTCATCAACTTCTTTAATCTCTGTATGATCACGCACAGCACCCATTATTGAAATAGTCTTCATCATTTCTTGATCACTCAAATCACCATTATTCTGAGTGGCCCCAAAATCTTTGTCAAAAGTTGATGATAACAAGTCTGGTTTTCCAAACTCCAAGGACAAGCGTTTTTCTCTACTAATCAAGAACACTCTTGCCAACCAGTAGTATTCCATTGCATTTCTGCAGAACCCAAACTTGGCCCATTCATCTTTAGGAATCACTTTCAGAGATCTATTCCATAGTGTCTTCCAATTATTCAGTGCTTTCTTTTGCTGATCTATCTGAGAGCCGGTGAAAACATTCATCAATTGTTTTTGAAACCACATATTTACATAGAGAGCTAGGTTTTGAGGAAGTTAGTAAACAATGCTGCTAAAGTTAAACCAATGATTGATTAAGACATACCATGAATAATGACAAAAAAATCATACATCAATAGGGTGAAATTCTCCTCAATTTCATCCGCATTGACAATATATTTGACAGTGCTCAAGAACTTTGGTCTAGGTTTATATGTTGTTGCCCACTGACTATAAGACTCTGCATCCCAACTCATATGATGTGAGGGTAATGGTAGATCTAGCTCTGAGGGAACTATTCTCGGTAGATTGTTGAAGAAGATTAAAAATGAAGTATCCAACAAGAAAATGGAGTATATTGTTCTAATCATCATTTCTGTCTTGATCCATTCTCTCCAGCCTTTTTCATTCTTTGAATAATTTATCGCATGTTCAATTGTAGTCAATCCCGCCAATCTTCCAATCGACATTAGTTTAGAAAAGTTCCCTCTAGCAAAAGCACGATCTTCATTTGTGCTTGACCAAGTCAAAGCATTGAACAAACAAATGTATGCTTGGATAACGTGTAGTGGATATTTGTTTTTTTGACTTGTTTCAGAAAATGTGAAAGTATATCGAAGATCTTCAGATAATCCATAATTAACAGCATTGTTTTTCTCCTTTGATTCAATGTAATCAAATGCTTTCCTCAGCTGCGATAAAGATGTAGTAATATCAGACTCTAGATCTGAATATAGGGCACCAATCAGTGCGATGCAATAGAGTAATGAATCTGGTGTTTTGACAGCATCGAATGACGGTCTGTGAAGAAAAGGCGTATGTAACTGAAAATTTCTAAAGTATAATGAGATGAACTTGTCCAAATTCCCCACATTTAACCATTGTTTCATGGTTATGGTTAGATTTTCTGTTAGTTGATCACATTTATGCATAAGAAGACTTGTCTCCTTCGTTGGCGATAAAAAGTTGTAGTTATTATCTGGGATGAAGTTGAAAGCGCTCATAAAATATAAATCATCGCTATTGAACCAGTTTATGGAGTTGATATCCTCGAAAGCTGGTAAGAAGTCATTGAAAACTCTTGATTGTGGATACTGTGATGTTAAAATGTCCATGTCATGAGTATCCAAGGTCAGCAGCTCAGTAGTAAAATCATTTGAACCATCATTAGCACTTCTTTTGAGATGAGAAAGGATAGTATCTGCCATAGTACTGCCTGAAGATGATGATACACAGCATGCTTCTGATACTATTATACTTGTTGAGTTTGAGACATCTGCAGGAGTGGGATTATTGGTTTCATTAGCAGAGCCTGTGGGTGCTTCAATACTAGTGAAGGTATTCACATCTAGCGTAGAAACACTTCCTTTCTTTGTGATGACATCTGACAAGCATTGGACCTTCATCTTCAAACAATTATCGCACACAGTGGAGTCCTTGGTTCTAGAGCATTTCATCTTAAGCCTTGAGCATCGAGTACAACTATGTCTTCTCCTTCCTTTGGATACTTTGTAAAGATCATCAAGAATGGCTTGTCTGGAACCAGTCGAGACTTCCTTACAGCTCACTATATGCCTTTTCAGAGAATCAGATCTGGTGAATGCAGAGTCACAGAATTGACATTTAATCACTTGATCTTGATTTCTGTTATGTGTGGAATCCATGTGCCTCTTCAATAGGTCTTTCCTAGCAAACTTCTTGGTGCACATACGGCATTCTGCTACCTGTTCCTTCATGGTGGAAAGTCCCCAGTCAGTTGTTAGCTGTTTCTGCCTTTCTAGCTTAAAGTAGCTACATTCAAAACGGATGTTACATTATTTATTTCAAGGCTGCCATATCACATAGATGTGGCATCGCTTAGAACGTCCTTGATCGATATGGACACTACAGCAGCTTCCACTACTGGAAAAAAGCACAAATTAAAGAGGCACAGAACATAACAAATTTGTACGGAGAGGAGGATTATGACTATATAACCTTGTTGATCTTTCCAGTGTGAACGTCATAAGAATATCCAGAGATAGGCACATCAAGAATGAGTTTGCTACGCTGCAAATACTGAACATCCTCGATGATACTCTGATCAACATCTGAGAATGGCAAGAATGCAATATGATCAACCACTTCACCTGTTTCCTCTTTGACTTGCTTTCTCAAGTCTTCATCTTTGAAGGTCAACATGCCACAATCAGTGTGATGAATGACAACAATCTCCCTTGTACCTAAAAGTCTTTGGGAAATGATCACACTACGAAGAGCATCAGTGGCTCTTCCACCGGCATTTCTGATGACATGGGCATCACCTTCTTGCAATCCCAATGCCTTCGCAGGGTCAATTCTAGCATCCATACAAACAACAACTGCGACTTTGCGTGCTGGTGGAAGTGGCAAGTCTCCTTTGGTGAATTGAGCAACGTATTTGGCGTTATCTTTTTCAAAGTGCGAGGCAACTGTCATTCTGTTCAGTGTAGAGTCTAAGTGGTATCAGTCGAAAACCTTTTGATTGATTGGTTTGAAACGTGTTGAAACCGAATGAATCAACGGGGTGTGGGTCTAGCTTTATATTCTCATTTTGAGAGCAACCCTCTTCAATTTTGGAGAGTTACAAATTCTAATTTATTAGACACGCTTCTGTTTGTCTTCTGCCACAATTCTGAGCATCGGGAAAACTCCGCCATAATAATTTCTACCCAGCGAACGTTTCTCTTTGTTATCAAGCTAAAATCAGACACAATGGAAAGTAGTATATAAGCGTACAGTGCCTCGACTTTCATGTTTCGCCATCATGACTTGAGGCTTCAGTGAATCCACACTCAAGTGTATTTGCCCATCCAAAGATGTCTGAACTAGTCGAACAAGAAGCAAAGAGAAGAAAGTTGACTCCCGTGTCAAGTCTCGATGAAGCTGAAAAGGGAAAAGAGTTAAGAAATGAGGCCATCCTTAAATGGAACAACAGCCTAAACCTCGCACTGATGATCAATGGATTGAAAGGGCCAAAGAGGTCTCGCGTATCCTCAAGGTAGACGCTGCTGTTAGAGATCATGAAGGT
Source organism: Wickerhamomyces canadensis (assembly GCA_003707015.3). Classification (NCBI taxonomy): domain Eukaryota; kingdom Fungi; phylum Ascomycota; class Saccharomycetes; order Phaffomycetales; family Wickerhamomycetaceae; genus Wickerhamomyces; species Wickerhamomyces canadensis. The sequence goes on along the minus strand of PPMU03000025.1, from coordinate 163,333 downwards.
AAAGTTCCATATGACGAAATCAATCTACTGAAGGCCGCAGGTTTGGTGAACTTCTTGGGACCGGTGGAATTTGGTGGTGCTGGACAGACCTGGGAATTATCATATCGTGTGGTTCTAGAAGTTTCCAAGGCTGATGGTAGTATTGGTCATCTTTTGGGAAATCATTCCTCTTGGTTTTGGTCTGCTGTCTATTTCAGTACTTTTGAGCAAAGACAGAAATGGCTGAGAATTTTGACAGAAGGAAACTTCTACATTGGTGGAGCTGTCAATCCAAGAAACTCTGATATGTTAGCAGTGCCTACAGAAGATGGTAAAAGCTTGATTTTCGAAGGGAAGAAGCATTTCTGTACTGGAAGTAGAGTGTCTGATATCATGATTTTGGAAGGAGACCTTCCTGATGGTTCTCATGTCTTTGCATATGTTCCGACTTCTCACCCTGGGTTAACCTACTTGGGTGATTGGAAGGCAGTTGGACAGCGCTTAACAGAATCTGGTGGTGTCTCAATCAAAAATGTCAAGGTCGATTGGGAAGATGCTCTTGGATTTGTTGACAAGATCAAGATCATTGACGATGCATACTTGAGTCTGATCTTACCTGCTGTTCAACTACAATTTGCTGCTGTTCATACTGGCGTTGGCCTCGGTTCATTGGAAACTGCTAGCGAATACACTAGGACCATTACAAGAGCATGGCCATATGGTGGTGATAACAAGGAATCTGCAACTGATGAGTGGTACATCAGAGAGAATTATGGAGTTTTGGCAGCAAAGCTATTCGCAGCAGAGGCTTTGGTGTGTCAAACGGGGAAAAGTATCTCAAGGTATTTACACTCCCCTAGAGCTGATACTACGGAGGCTATAAGAGGTGAACTTGCAGTCTCGGTCGCTGCTAGTAAGGTGGTTGCTGTTGAAGCTGCCCTAGAAGCAACATCTAAAATCTTTGAGCTTACAGGTGCTAGATCTGCCTTATCAAAATATGCACTTGATAGATTCTGGAGAAATACTAGAGTCCACTCATTACATGATCCTTTGGCATATAAGAAAAGGGAAGTTGGATCGTACTTCTTGTTGAAAGAAATCCCAACACCTTCATGGTATAGCTGAGCGAGGTTTGTATCACATATAGAAAAACAGATAACAGGAGGTTGAGTTACTAGAAGCTATCAGGACCAGCTACTGATTAAATATAGCCTTGCCATACATCGTTGAAGCTGTTGAACAACTACCGTAGAATTTCGTAACGCCAGCGCTGAAACCAGTGAGAGCAGGGCTAATTATCAGCGTTCGACTCATTTTTAATGCCCTATGTCACTCCCCACGCATATGAGCCATGATGCTATCATCATCAATATACCATCATAATCACTCAATACAGCTGAACGACACATCAAAATCAAAATCCTGTGGTGGAGGTGGTGGCGGCGGCGGTGGGAAGTTGGAAGTACAGTTGGTGATCGACTGTAGCATAGATGAACAGTGATAAGTAAGCCCCTGTGGAGTTTTCCCGATGTTCAAAACATTTTCAGATTTCACCACATTTCTTACCTTCAGGTTCAAGATATGAGACAATTACACTAATGAAATGCTTCAACACGGTAAAGCCACAGGTAATGGTATAAATATAGATACCTCATCTCAATCCTATAATGATTTAGAGATCTCATCAGAGAAACCAAGTGATCTGGGGTGAAATCTGCTCTGTCTTTTCAGAAACTTCACCGTGATGTCTAACACAACAACTGATAATGGGTTGTTTCCTCTATATGGACAAGGCACAGGGTACGGTCTGGTTATAGGTATCAGTGCTTTCTATGCTGTCGGTATGACGCTTCTTTCTCTGTACTTGAAAAAGTACTTCAGGGAGGTACAGGATTCAGAAATGTATCTTACCGCTAAGAGATCCATAAAAGCTGGATTAATCGCTTCTTCAGTGGTATCGTCATGGACATTATCTGCCACTTTGTTGACCTCAACTACATTTACATATCTATATGGTGCCTCAGCTGCGTTCTGGTATGGTGCTGGTTGTTGTTGTCAGATCTTCTTCTTTGCAATTGCAGCTATTGAACTGAAGGCAAAAGCTCCACATGCCCATACATTCTTGGAGGTTGTTAAATTGAGATATGGTGCTCCTGGTCACCTAATCTTGGCTTTTTATTCAATGGTGTATCAATATTTTATATCAGTGAATCTGTTGGTTGGTGCTGCTCAGATTTTCAAAGCTGTCACTGGAATGGCAGAAGAAGCTACATGTTTTCTATTCCCTATTGGTGTTGCCATCTATACTCTTTTTGGAGGACTGAAGTCCACTTTTCTGACGGATTGGGTTCATACCTCTGTAATCTATATCATTACTTTGGTATCATTGTTTGTGGCGTATGCTACATCCAACTTGGAATTCGCTGGATCTCCTGATAAGATATTTGAGTTATTGGTCCAGGCAGCTAAAGATTCACCAGTGGCTGATAATGCTGGAGGCTCATACCTTACTATGAGGAGCTTCAACGGTGGTCTTGTCGGTTTGATTTTCTTGGGTGGTGGATTTTCTGCCTGTGTAGACTCTCAATTATTCCAAAAGGCAATTGCAGCTCATCCCAAATCAACTTTTGCAGGATACACATTAGGTGGTCTTTGTTGGTTCACAGTTCCATTTTGTCTCGCTACTACCTATGGATTGGGTGCAAGAGCATTAGAAAGAACACCTGCATTCGCTACCTACCCTGAAACAATGACGGCTGAACAGATCAATAATTCTTTGGTGATGCCATTCTTTGCATACACAATCATGGGGAAAGGAGGCGTTATAGCTATTCTGATTGCTTTGTTCCAAGCTGTTACCAGCGCCTTGAGTTCTGAAACTGTTGCAATTACTTCTTTGTTTACATATGATATCTACAGGTCATATGTCAGACCCGATGCTTCAGGAAAGCAGTTGGTTATTTTCTCCAGAATCATACTGGTGTCATTTCTGGTAATTGTTGCTTCCTCTGCTGTTGGTTTTTGTCATGCTGGCTTCTCTGTCAGTTTTATAGTTACAGCTATCGGGATACTGATTGATGGTGCAGTTATTCCCTCAGCATGTACTTTGTTCTGGAAGAAGCAGTCAAAATATGCCGTGGCCATCGTTCCTGTCATTTCATCAGCTGCTTCTATTAGCACATGGATCGGTGTTGCGTATCATAAGTATGGAACCGTCAATATCGATACTCTGAGTGAGTTCATTCCAACAGTTGCAGGCAATATTTTGGCACTAGGTGCTCCTATTATATTAACACCACTAATTACCTACATCAAACCGGAAGACTTCGATTTTGAGATTTTCAAAACTTTGAAGAAAGTTGACGACTCAGAATTCTTCGAAGACTCAAAGATTGGCCCGGACTCAGAAAATGATAAGATTTATAACGATGAGCTTGAAGAAAAAGAAGAACAGGAGAACGCAGAGTTCTTTGCTGAACTACCAAGAAGAAGAAAGAGAGGTGTGATCGTGTCTTCATTCATTGTTATTTCCCTCTGTATTTTGTGGCCCATTCCTATGTATGGGTCTCATTACATCTTCAGTAAGCCTTTCTTCAGAGGATGGATCGTTGTCACTTTTATATTTGCCTTTTTGGCATCGGGTGTTATCATATTGATGCCAATCATTGAGTCTAGGGATAGAATTTTAAAGTTCCTGTCCTATGTGGTGAGGGATATCACTGGAAGGAAAACTGTCATTTTGGTTGATTCCGAACGGTCACATGGTATTGTTGATAAGGTGGAAGAGGCCCCAAACACCACGGACTCAACTATTCTGGAGAAGTATCCTGAGGTGAAGACTTCGAGCATACATTCGATTTCCTGATTCAGTATAGCCTATTACTACCTTTCCGTGTTTGAAATTCATTAGTTGGTGTATTCTTGTTACAGCTGCCAAGTAGTCACGCTGAGAACAAATCACACATCTTAATTAATCTTGTTCTACAGCTGGATTTTTCTTACTCTAGTACCCTTTATATTTTTATACCAACGTAAATGAAGAGTTCTATTATTTCTTCGAAAATATGCTCTTGGCATCCCTATATAACCCTTTTCCTACTTTCATCAAACTCTCACGACCATCCCATAATGGATAAATTCCAACCGCTAGGAAAGTCATGTAAACAGTCATGATGGAAAATGTAACCCAACCTTTGAAAAATGTCTTTGTGAAGATGTAGTCTCTGTAAAGTGGCACAGGCCATAAGACTTGCGTCACAAGAATATTAACACCAGCGTATATCCAGGCCCATTTGATATATCTGTCAGCTTTAGCATCGTATTGTTCTTTGGTCAACCCATTTCTATAGATCTCTGTAGATGGTTGATTCTCAACATCAACATTGTTGCTTGACTCCTTGACATCTACTTTTTCACTATCACTAACTGACTCAATGACCAGTGAATCCTCATTCTCTGAGCTTTTTTCAGAGGTGTCAGAACCTGAATCATCGTCTTCAACCAATTTAACGGTTTGTAACTCTTCCCAGTCAAAATTTTGAGGTTTGATAAGACTGATGACGACTGTTAAAATTCCTGGTAAGAACAACGCAGTAACACCACCATACAAACATGGCAATTGATTGATTGTAGTTTCAACACTAACTGTACCGTACATGCTTTTGGTAGTACCTAACCAGACACCAAAACTACCTCCAATACCAATGATTGGACTGATGATAACAGCTAGTTTGGATTGTTGCTTCCAAATGATAGAACCTAACAATGGAATAACTCCAACACAAATGATCATTGGGTAGAAATAACCAAACCATGTGATAGAAATACCCACATAGTGTAACATGATGGAGAAACCAGCTGTGAATAAACCAAAGAAAACAACACCAAAGTGAGAGACACCGATTAACTGTTTGTTTTTAGCTTCTGGATTGATGTAAGCTCTGTAAATATCAAATGACAGAATGGATGAAACACTGATAGTTTGAGCACTAACAGTGGAAGTGGCAGCTAGATAAACAGCCAATAGACAGGCACCAACAGCACCTTTTCCTAGTAAAGCGTACAAGGTATACAAGATACCATTAGCATTGTTGATGTCTTCAGTAGTCATACCATTTGGATACAATGGAAATTCAGGAGTGTGCTCAAACACAACGTTCAATAAACCCCAGATAGTACCAATTGGGAAACTCAAAGAAAATATACCAAGAGAACCAATGATATAACCCGGAACTGTTGCGGTAACGTCAGCACTGTATGCCTTCTGCCAGAAACTTGAGTCCATAACACTCAATCCTAGATCACCGATGTTATGAATAACATAAAAGTACCAAGCACCTTTACTTTTCATCGTCAACAGTGAACCCAAGTAATTACCTGAGATGGAATAGCCACTTGTTTCTTGATATTCAATAACCATGTCATATAGTTTACCAATACCACCAACTTTTTCATGCGTAACACCAGCTGTTGCAAAATATGCAAAGATGATCAATGCAATGAAAGTATGTAGATAATCAGTAATGAATGTTGAAGTTAACCCACCAACAACAGTGTAACAAAGAACACCAAAAGGAATCAACAAGTTGGCAGCAACTGGGTGAATATCAGTCAAGGTGATAAACACGGTAGACGCACCCAGAATCATAGCAGAACAAGATAAAAGATTGTTCACGAGACATAAAAAGATGTATAGGATATGAGCAACCTTACCATATCTTTTTTGAATAATTTCCAAAGAAGTATGAGCATTTGGGATCTTCTTTTTAGATTCGGCAGCAATGACACATAAAATTGCAATTTCAAATGTACTCGACGTAGCATATAATAAACCAGCACCAATACCATAGAGATAAACCATTTGAGGAGCCCAGATAATAACAGTAGCCCACATCCATGATGATAAAACTGCAGAACCAGTCAAACCAGCACCAACAGTTCTGTTGGCAACCATGAAATTCTCAGTTGATTGTTCATTTTGACCTAAATAACGTTTTGAGGCCTTCACTGTAAGAACAATGATGAGGGCAAAAGCAGCACCAACACCAACCAAGATACCATATCCTGTCCCTTGGGACAACATCTGAGCAGAATTCGAGCCAGACATATTGAGTATTAGAATGCTGACGTCGTTTCAACTTTGTAACTACTTAGTCCAGATATAATCTTGATTCCCACTTTGAGCCTGGTAGTTATGAGAGCATTCAGAGGGCAGATGGAAGACTTTTATATGTGATTGCAGGTTCCAACCACAGTTCCTCGTAATTATGTGGATGGAGAAACAAAGCATTTTGTTAGTAATAATAGCACTTAGAACGAGTTAACTTTTGTGTCTTATTTGCAAAAAGATTCGGGTGAGAGCTGCAGCTTTGAATCTGAGCCGAATTAGGGCGTAGTGTAAACTGTAAATCATCTGAATTATGACTTCTGATGTCTGAACCGATAAAAAGCTGCATAGTAAAATTTATTGATGAGGCATATCAAACTGTGGCATTATTGGGTGATCAATATTAAAATTATTTCTAACTGGACGAGTCTTCATTTATGCTGTGAGCTATTATGATCTGATAATGGAAGTGGGGGCTTTTCGAGGGTCACTGCTGAGTGGAGACTATGGAGAGTAGACTGCGCTGGATGAAAGAGTATCGTATCGAATAATCTGAGCTTGATCGACCTCCTTCAGACCTCACGAAGGACAGAGACTCATAACCACAATTACGTAACCATTTTCCCTTACTGTGGCCTTACCAGACAACTAAATTAAACCCGCGAATATTTCCATATTGAGCGGCGTCACCAAATGTGTTTTTGTTGTTCCAGTAAAAAGAAGTTATCTAAAAGTCATTTGCATTGAAAACTTGATACTTTACAGCCAGATAAAGTACGACTCATTGACCGTCATAGCCTTAAATCGGGAACCCAATATGTCAGACTCAGAGAATGAACAACTTTCCGCTGAGGAAATCGTGCAAAATTTGAAGAATGCTTCAAAAGACCTAAAGGTAAGTAACCATCAGCCACCCATCTTCAAGCCCTATTATCTTGATGAAACTAACAATTGCATCAAATAGGATGTTGATGACTACCTTTCTTACGCAACCTTGATAGATATATATCTTTCTGAGCCAGCTGTCTTCACAGATGAGGAGAAGTCTACTATTTTGATTGCTTTGGCTGAAATCTTTGAAGGTGATATAGAGATCGTTCGACAGATAGGTTGGGACTTGCCTGAGTTATTACTTCGATTTTTCAACCTACATTGGAAATATGATGGGCCTCTAAGAACGGCCCCCGCAATTGGACACACAATGCGTGTCTTTGATATTGTTGCAAGAAATGGTAATCCTAAGGAGTTATTCATCAAAGCTATTGAGCTGTTGGGTAATATAGAGTTTGATGAAGATCCAGATCGAAAAACCGAAGTCATTACAGACTTGACAATTCACACTTTGATAGAGTTATTATCCTCATCTTTGAAAAGAATTAATACGTTATATCCCTCCAAGTTCCTGGGAATGGCTGTTAGTGCTTTGCTTAAACTGATGTCAACTTATATCAAATTCGAACCTCATGTTAGGATTGTAACAAGAAGGTTATACTCATTTGCAAGAGATTATATACCACCACAAAAACCGTTGAACTACATTGAAGAGCAAGGAATCACACAGGAGGAAGCTGACAAAATTGACGAGGATGAAGCATACCTACAACGAGTTCTACTTCAGAGTTTTCTATCTAACGTTATTTTGATCTCAGTTAAAAGAGCCAGTTTCGAGTTTTCATTAGCTTTCTATCGTAACTTGCAGATAGGGAATAAAGGGTTACCACGTGAGGATCATTCAAAGGATGAAGAAGATATTGGAAGCTCAAGAGATCTGCTTTCAAGAACCTATACACTTCTGACAAGTTATGACACTGACGTTTATGGCGAATTCAACAAGATCAGAAAGGATTCAGTTAAACTTTTCGAGAACATCGATCCATCAAAATCGGAGGAGGACAAGGTTCAGGACCTTTTCAAAATATCGATCAACGATACCGTCTCTAGTTTGTTTCACCCTGAGTCGCAATCAATACCATTATCAGTTCAAGGTATATTGATCTCTGCTGCTTTTGCTTCATCAGATACAAGTGAGAAATATGTGATTTCTGTTAGTGAGGCTGTTGCTTTGACAATCAGGATTCTGTCACCAACTCTACTAGCTGAGAAATACAAGCATGTTGGTGTATTTGATAGTATCTTATATTGGAACTGGTTTTCAGTTGTCAAATCAAGACCATCTGATTATGAAAATATCCCAACCCATCAGATCATCCTGTATTTGCAGATACTGGTATATTATTCCTCAACAACCCCTGATCCTAGATTCCGTTTGGCCACCTTCACTTTATTGACAAAGGTGTTGACTCTGATTGATGAGAAAACCAGCTATGATTTTATTATTGATACTTTAGCGACTGCTCCATTTGAAAATGCCAAATCTGGGATGACTTATGTTTTGAAGGATTTGATCATTAGAACTCGTCCTAGTAATGTTGGTGATCTTACTCTCAATTTGTCTCAGATTCAAGTCAAATCCGAAGCGGCTACCGTTTCGCCACCACCATTGCCCAAAAGACATTACATCGAGCTAAACAGTGATAGGATCGCAGATATATATGCCTTGATAAGAGAATCCGTGGATAATTCATTTCATGAGGGTGCAGGATTTCAAACTCTTCTAGGTTATTTGAACTTGTTGATTGGTGTCAAAGGAAAATTCCCAGATGATAAAGTTCGTGAAATCATTGATGCCACCAATAAAAAGATTGTCGAATTCAAGAAAGTCAGTGATAGTAAAGAAAATTCTGCAGTTGATTTGGTTTCTCTTTCATTGGAGAGACTTCAGAGTTGAGCGTGTCACTAATTGTATATATTTTACTAGTTGAATTACAGCAAATATGAATTTGATTTTGTAGACTTAGTATAGGCTCTATTCTATTCCGGAAAAAAAAACCAAGCCCTATTTGGGTGCTGGGGCAATAGCCACCAATGGCCTGACAGGATTAACGGAAGTTGTGTGAGACCTTGAAGGTGCAGGCGTTGGCTTTTTCTTTGGTTGTGCCGATGCTGTAGAAGTCCCTGCAACTCTTTTTCTACTTCTTTTAATTGTTCCATCTGCTCTTTCGATTCTTGCATGTTGGCCTTCTTCGACCAATGGACCATAATAAACAAAAAACCCATCTTTAGTAGAAGCTCTCTGTTCTTCGTATAACATCTCTGTATCATCAATAAATGGATCCTCAGTATCATATTGTCCAATTTTTGGTTTACCTTTTTGCAATGTTCTACCATCAACTTTAGCAGGGGGTTCTTTTGGTTCTTCCTCATCCTCAACTGCATCACCTTCACCATCATCATCTTCCATATCATCATCATTGAGCAAGTCCATGAACTTCGAAGCATTTGGATGGACATTTTTCCAACCGTATTTGTCTTCTGTCATCTTCATCACATTGAATACAACCTGAGTGGACCCACGTTCTTCTTCTTTTGAGATTAACGGGATGTTGAGTGCAATTATAGGTTCTGTGACGGGTAATTCTGAAGCTGAGTCTCCTTTTGGAGAGCCAGATATACTGTTTCCCTTCTGTATCTCAACGAACGAGGGTGGTGGTAACGTGCTTGTAGGTTTCGGCTGCTTGAGACTTTGGTTCTGTAGTTGATCTGGAGTTAAGGATGGAGCTGGGGTGCTGTCCTTCTTTTCCTCATCTTTTTTATTAACTTTGACTTTCGGTTCTCTTTTAGATTTAGGCTCCTTCTTCTCTTTAGGCTCTGCAGCTTTCTTCGGTGCCCTTGGTTTTGTTTCCTTCTTTGATGTAGCGATTGATGCTGTGCTGGCAGATGTAGTAGTGGATGTTGTTGCGGTATTGTTAGTGGTGGTAGGGAACACAGCGGTAGGGAATGAAGTCTGTGTTTGTGTTGCTTGTTCATTTGTTGGAGTAGTAGATGGTGTTGTTGCAGGAACTAGTGGAGGTGGAGTAGAGGTATCTGGATTGACTAGATGAAGAATATTTGGATTCTTGGAAGGTGTATCAGGGAGATCTGGCGCTGGGGCTGAAACAATTACGGCAGGCTCACTAGCCTGCAATGCAGTGTTTGTTTCTTCTACCTTCTTGACAACTCTTGGTTTTCTTTTCCTTGGTGGTGGCTTCTCAGCAGCTTTCTTTGTTTCTTTAACTTGAGGTACTGCTAGTGGGATAGAATTGGGTGCTTCAGTGGGCTGATCACTATCACTCTTGCCTTTTTCTTCAGAAATTTCCTTCTCTTCAGCTTCATCCTCGGTATCATCTATGACAATGACAGCCTGTGAGTCCGGTGTGGTGTCCTTGCTTGTTTTAGCTGCATCCTCTAGGAGCGAAGATATAGAGATGGCTAAGTTCAGTGTGTTGTCAGTAACTTTGCGAGCTTGCGTGTACTTGAGATTCAGTGATTCTACTTACCAGCTGCCTTCGGTGGCATTGGTATAGTTTACTGTACTGGGTATTTGAACTGATCGTTGTTCTTTCCTGAACTCATAATGATTTAGAGAGCGCTTTGACCGTTCACTTAAAATATTACATAATATGTTACCTCAGCGAAATGTAAAAAAAGTCATGTGACCGATATATGATCCGCGAAAAAAAGAAAACGAAAAAAAAAAATTTGGGCAATTCTGATGGAAAATTGTAGAAGATTTCAGAACATCATCGGATTTTCACTATTTTAGCTCTGTTATTTGTTTTCTTTTGGTGTTAGTTTCAACTGCTGCATACTAGTCTGATCAAATCACTGAAATATTTCTCCAAAGGTCTTTCGTTTCACTGTCCAGTTTGATAGAGATCCTGATAGTTTGATATACAAGAGAGGCAAACAAACCAACCAAGTTACACACATTATAAAAATAGACGAATAATAAACTATGGTTAAAGATACTAAATTCTATGACATCTTGGGTGTCTCACCAACAGCCTCTGAATCTGAAATCAAGAAAGGTTACAGAAAAGCTGCTTTGAAATACCATCCAGATAAGAATCCTTCTGCAGAAGCTGCTGAGAAATTCAAAGAAGCATCTGCTGCTTATGAAGCATTATCAGACCCAGACAAAAGAGAACTCTATGATAACTATGGTGAAGAAGGTCTAAGTAATGGTGGTCCAGGTGGAATGGGCGGCATGAATGCAGATGATATCTTCTCACAATTCTTTGGCGGTGGTTTCGGTGGGCAACAACAAAGAGGCCCACAAAAAGGTCCTGATATCAAACACACAATTGGTGTCACTCTAGAAGAACTATACAAAGGTAAAACTTCCAAATTAGCTTTGAACAAGACAATTCTATGTAAATCTTGTGAAGGTAAAGGTGGTAAGAACGTCAAGAAATGTACTGGTTGTGGTGGTAAAGGTTTGAAATTCGTGACCAGACAAATGGGACCAATGATCCAAAGATTCCAAACCCAGTGTGACCAATGTAATGGTAGTGGTGACATTGTTGATCCAAAAGATCGTTGTACCTCATGTCATGGTAAGAAGACTGCTTCTGAGAGAAAAATATTACAAGTTCATATTGAACCAGGTTTCAAAAACGGTCAAAGAGTCGTTTTCAGAGGTGAAGGTGATCAACAACCAGATATCATTCCTGGTGATGTTATCTTTGTTGTGGAAGAGAAACCACATGCTTTATTCAAGAGAAGAGGTGATGATTTGATTTACGATGCGGAAATTGATCTATTAACTGCCTTAGCTGGTGGTGACTTACACATCAAACACCTAAGTGGTGAATATTTGAAAGTTAGCATCATCCCAGGAGAAGTCATCTCTCCAGATGAGATCAAAGTTGTTGAAGGCAAAGGTATGCCAATTTTGAAATCTAGTGGTTATGGTAACCTCTTCATCAAATTTACGGTTAAATTCCCTGAAAACAACTTCACCACTCCAGAAAAATTGGAACAGTTGCAAGAAATTTTACCACCAAGAAGAAAAGAAAACATCCCAGCAGATGCTGAAGTTGATGAGGTTGTCCTAACTGACTACGTTCCTTCTAAACATGAGAGTCAACAGAGAAGACATCAAAGTTACGATGACTCCGATGATGAAAGTTCTGGTCCCGGTGTTCAATGTGCTAACCAATAAGCTTCATTACCCTCTATTTTCCGTTCTCACCTTTCCTTATCACTGTTTAGTTTTGTTTCATTGTGAGGGAAATCGAACTACTTTACCAATATAAAGAGACTTCACTGGCAGGGAGCTTTACAATAGCTATGTGTTGTAAGATTTATAATATGTGGCTTGAACGAACTACAGCTCATGCAGTAGCCGGGTATACGTATATATATATATATAGCTATGTAATTGTGAGGATGCTTATGGGTTGCTAGATCGCATAGACTTTCTTTGATAATGTTAAACACATATTAGCGAATCATTTTGGTGGATTTGTAGGTGTACTGATGAGGAAACTAACATCACTTTTCCCCTTTGATCTAACACCACTAGCGTCAGGACTCCCCGTAATACTACTCCCAGGACCATGTCTCAGTGGTGGTATGCTCTGAGGTGGGATCTGTGTCATCATTTGAGGAGGTGGGATGTTGGGCATCGATGGTGGTGGTGGTGGTCTAGGGAACTGGAATACAGGAGGCGGTGGACCTTGTATGTAGTGAACTTGAGGTGATGGTACGTTCTGGGCATACTGATAATATAGTGGTCTTTGTTGACTTTGGTGTATCTCCGCCGGGGTATAGTATGGTGATCTAAGAGACGGTTGAAATTGCTGTGGGGGAACATATGGTTGCTGCTGTTGTTGGTGTAGCTGCTGATGAACTTTTTGTTGATTCTGTTGCTGCTGCTGCTGTTGTTGTTGTTGAATGATTTGGCTCTCATATATGGATCTTAACTGCGAAACATTTGCTTCTGATTGATTTCTTCTATGACTAGCAGAACGAGATGAACTTGATGATGCTTGTTGTTGTAATTGAGAAACTCTTTGTTGATGCTTTGAAGAACTGGGTACCACATCAGAAAATTTACGCTTCTTGTCTTCGTCATGATGTGTTTTGGGTTGTGTTGGAGTTTGATGCTGTGGTTCGGCATCAGTTTGAGATGCAACAGTGGCCCCTGTGGAGGAGATATCAGATCTTGGATCGCCTGGCTGCCAATGGTGGAATTGGAATTGAGTCTGTTGTGGTATGTTGACTTTGAAAACAGACGTTGAAGTTTGGGTAGACCTATTATCAGCTTCAGTATTTGATCCTTGACCTTGTTCTCTTGCTTCTTCTTGTTCCTTCAACCACTCACTCTTGTCTTTGGGATTGTCACCAGATAAGAAGACATATGGCACAAGATGGGGTGGTACTCCAGAGTCGATTGCAAACTTCAGAAGGTCAATAGACAATTGTACGGACTGCACTTTTAATGATTCTCTCTTTGTTCTTTCTATCTCAGCCTTGAGCGAAAGTGTTGACGATAGTATTGATTCTGAATAAGGCCACTTGTCCAGCTGAATGCCTAGTAGATTAGACAGGATCTTCTCAGCTTCTAGTGCGTTCTGGGATGTCGACTGTTCTCGTGTTTCTGGTGGAGGCTCAGTCTGAGCAGTTGTTTTTTCTTTGTACTGGGCTGCACTTGATGTAGGTGTCGTGTATGTGTCTATCAATGATGGGATTGAAGAGTCAAAAGACCTGTGACGTTTGTGCTTTCTGTTCTGCTGTTCAGCCTCATCGTCAGCATTGCCGAGCTTGACAGATCCTTCATCTGACTTGGAGGACTTCTTCAAGTCTTCTTTATGGTCTGTGCTCTTCTCACTACTTTCTGGGGTAACTTCTTTCTTTCCTTGTGAAGCAGCACCCTGTATCATCATGGTTATGAGTTCAAGATGATCCCTGATTAGGAGATGACTGAGGGTAGATTTAGGAAACTTGGGAATGGAATATTAGGAGAAGGATGATACTGAGTTGAGATCTAAACACAGCACATCAATATAGCAGAGCAGGCAGGAAAATGTATGAAACAATACAGGACTAAAAGAGGAAGGGGGTGTTCACTGGGCTGGAAAGTACTTGGTAGTAAAAGCACCAGTGGGCAAAGCAGCAGGATTCAACTAAGGAGCGATAGAATGAGATTCTGGTTGCCTGTTCAACGTAAGCAAGTTATTTCAAAGGATAGTAATTGGGTCAGTTGGCAGAAAAAAATCAAAGCTCTGAGCTGCACACTGGCTAAATGACAAAAATAGAGATGGTGGTGGCCTTTACTGGAATGGAAAGATGATCAACAAAAAAAAGTGCAGTAGGAAGAAGTGAAAATGGAGTGGAGAAGAGTTGGGGAGGGTGAAGGTGAGGAGGATCTGGCGACGTGTGCCGGTTCTTTGTGAGTTAGTTCGGTGATGGTGCCAAACTAGATTGGTGAAATCATGACGCTTTTCACAAATTATATAATTTCACTTGAAATTTTTACTATTTCAAGATTCCATGTTTTTTTCCACACTACGGAAATTTAGAGACACAGTTAAGAAAAGAAGACAACGTACAATAAAAATGTTGGATTCAACTGGTATATAAAAAGGGAGCATAGTGAACGATTGTCTTCTATCACTGGTCGGACAACAGGAGCTGACCCAACAGATTCGAAAAGACGTCTAAAAAAATAATGTCTTTGGCTTTTGTAGTTGGCGAGCAAGTTAACTAGGGACAGAGTTGGCTCAGTTGTATAGAACAAAATGAGCCTTACCACTCTTGACAGCAGAGGTACAACCATCGGTTCCATCACCGTTATATTTACCGTTCTCATAGTAACATTCACCATTAACAGTTGAGCTGTCATCAGCAGCAACAATCTTAACATTGAAATTAGCAGCATCATAGTTGTTTGGGTTTGGAATCAAGGAGACATAACTAATACCGTCCGAGTAACCAGCACCAAAGTTCAATGGAGCCCAGTTACCTAAGCCTGATCCACTAGTACCCCAGACACAACCATCTTCCCATGAAATACCAGCATTGTTAACGTAGTATTGGGCAGAGGTTAAACCACCTTGCCATTTGAAATAGTTTTCTTCATCAACAACGGTTAATGGTAATGTTTTACCAGCCTCAACGTAGGTTGGGATAACCATGTTTTCAGTACCTGGGTAATCAGTACGACAGATGGCAACAGCTTGATCAATTTCTGAAACAACATAAGCTGAATCAACACCCCATTCACATAAGTAGTTGCTTGAGGTTCTTGATCTGTACAATTTACCACCGTCACAGTATAACCCACCAACAGAAACACCATTATCTGGTTGAGATGATGGCCATTGGGTCTTGGACATACCTGGTTGACAAGCATAAGAACAATATGATCCATCAGTACAAGAACCACCAGTTGAGGTATCTGATGGATGGTAAATACCAGAGTAACCACCAAAGCCTAAGTGATCCAAAGCGATAACACCTTGGCCAACAATTGAACTGAAGTCATCACATGAGATGGTACCATCAACAAATTCTTCAGTTGGATCAGAGTAATTGGATAAATCACCAAAGATTGAACCTGAAGAACTTGAACTGGTCTTGGTAGCAGCTGCTGATGAAGAAGTAGTTGAAGCAGCTGCTTTGGAGCTGGATGAAGCTAAAGTAGTGGTGGTAGCAGCAGCACTTGAAGTTGTTGCTTGAGCAGTACTTGAAGTTGTTGCCTGAGCAGTACTTGAAGTTGTTTCTTGAGCAGCAGCAGATGAGGAAGTAGTAGCGGCAGCAGTGCTTGACACAACAGTGGTAGTGGTACCACCAACGGTTGAACCATTACTATCAACGGTAATAGTTGAGTAGACGTATTCAACAGCAACGGCACGTTTGTGTTGATGGTGAACATGTTTGGTTTCAGCACAGTCAGCATCACGTTTGGCTAATTCGCCATGAGCATGAGGAGCAGCAGCAACACCAGCAGAGTAGGCAGCAAATGCAGCGACAACAGAGTATGAGAATTTCATTGTTGTCTCAATAAAAGGGTCAGTTAGTATATTTACTTGACGAATATAGTTATTGGTATCACTCCAGTGGTTTCTCTTGTCACTCTATATTGAGATAATTTGATCTATGAGGGTTGTCAATGGTAGTCAATCAAATCTTTCTCTCTTTGGGTGATCTTTTTGAATCTTGACAAAGCTTGGGCTGAGAAAGGAAATGTAAACAAGTCACAGGGTAGTCTTATGATGTAACTGGCACAGTAAGGAATTGAGATGCGGTTGGTAAGATTGTATCAAGCAAGGGAATGAAGAAGTTGTGATGTGTGAATGATGAGACCAAAAGGTGCAAAAGAAAAGGGAAAAGGAAAAGCAAATGAGATCAGAATGATCTGAAGCATGTTCCAGGGCTTTCTTCTTCCGCGTTTCGTCCATGGCTAGTGCACGGGACCTGATTCCATCACAGCAGATGGATGTGCCTTCGAGATTCGGTGACGACTTCAAAACAAACACAGGACAAAAAACGCGAGTCAACTCCAAAAATCCAAATCGCGTCATGCGTCTTTCTGCATCTATCCGGGTAATGTTACTGTCCACATCCGGTAACCGCAACAAACAAAGAAAAACAAAAAAAACCACGGCAACGCTCAATTCAGCCTTGTTCAGTCCAAAATAGGAAGTTGAGCATTCTCACCAAAAATCTAAAACAAACCCAAGTTTGAAAATGATAGATTCGACTGGGGAGCTAGTTTTTCAAAGCTGGTTAGGTACTGGGCTGACCAGTGACTGGTAAGGAATTTAGAGTACTGTAGTGGGGGTTGGAGGGTTTCGATTTCGGAATCGATCATCAGAGAACCATAGATTGAAATTTTAAAGTTTGGACTTGACTCTTGATCTCAAAATCTAGGTGTGTTTAGACAAACGGAGTTGTAATGTTGACAAGTAAGACTCAAAGATCATGAAAATGACACAATATATTCAGACAAGACAGGTAAAACCAGTAGGAAAATGACCAAAAAAAAAGGTAAATACATACTTCTAGTAGTCTTTTGACAGTTTCTTTATCGTTTCTTAAATTCCAGATCTGAAGAGAGTGAATTGAAAAAAAAGCGTAGTAAGGGAACTGAAGATTTGGGAGGAAACAAGGTCAAAAGTATCGGTAACAGTAAAGGAGTGTAAAAAGTTGGATAATGATACTTTAAAGAGTGTGAGTGTTCTTTCTTTCTTTCTTGTGTTTCTTTCTGGTTGTTTGAGAACAAGAGATGGAAACGTCAGATTTTTATTTGTTTTTGTTTTTTCTTTAAGCTCGCTGAGGGAGCCCCAATAATGGGCGTTTGAAGTGGTAAGGGCCACATGACCCACTAAACAAGGCTGGCTAGAGCCTAATTCGTCTTTGGATATGCCAAAGAAGCCACTAAAAGAAAGCTGGCACAGTCTAATAAGCTTCCAGCAGATTTAGTGTCAGGCATGTAGTGCGAATCTCTGAATATCAAGAAGGCCGGTGCATATCGAGCAGCTGATCATCTCATCATATTATCAGCTAGTGAGATATCGTAGGGGCCCAATGGGCATCTCGTACACGTCAGTACTCGGTACTGTGATCATGGACGCAAATGTTGACACATCTTGAACAAATATCAATTGGTATCCATTTTTGTAAATCGGCAGCTTATATCATAACTACAGTATGAAACTTGCTCATGATGGAAGGTCGTAATAGAGAGGAAGGAAGCTGTGTAATTGTAATTGTGCGCTGGTTTGGGTGGATACAGCTAATGGCCTTCATGAGGAAGTATGATTACAAGAGGGGCCAAAAGATCATGAAACCAAACAGCTTGTCAAAACTACTACTAATCTGTTACTAAAATCTAAAAGAACGTCCTTCAAGCTTGGATATAATAACACTAGGTACGTCAGTCCATTTCTTCATCTCGGTAGCTGGTTTTAAATTCACACTTCACAGGTGTTTACTCCTCGAAAGTAGCAAGTACAGAAAACTGAAGAGCAGCAGTTTCTCTTAATCCAGAGAATTGGATGATAGAATGAACGGGAGTGAGCTCAAAAACATCATGATTTGTTACACAAGAGTACGGTGATCCTACAGTATTGGACCAATAAAATCAAATTTTCATGAAATCATTAGTGTTCTCCTTAAAACAGAGTTAAACAAGCCCGGGGGCTCATCATCCAGCCTATTCCAAGTGTAATTCAACCCCTTCCCTTTCCTGTTTAGCTTTCAAAGCCTTGAAAACCTTCAAAATTCCAAACTTGTAACTCAACAGGAATTCAGCCAACCGACCTGGAACCCATGCCGCCAATGTAGACATAATCGTAGCAAAGGAGCCTCTGTAGACTTCAATAGGATCTCTTGAGCTCAAGATATCATTGACAACTTTTTTAGCATAAGTTTCTGGGGACATTGGTAGATTTTCTTTGGCCATTGTTTGTCTTCTTGCCAATGAGTTTCTTCCTTCTTCAAAATCAAAAATAGACCCTTTTGGTAATGGTCTTGTATCTGCAATATTCGTATGAACACCACCAGTGACAACGTTAATGACTCTCACACCAAATCCTTTCAATTCTAAATGTAGAACCTTAGCATATTGATGGATAGCTGCTTTTGAAGAGCAATAAACTGAGGAGAAGGGGAATGGAACAACACCGGCCAATGAACCAGTGAATAATACAGTTCCTTTGGCTTTGATCAAGAAGTGAACAAGTTCTCTTGTCAATCTTATTGGACCAAAAACATTGACTTTGAAACACTGTTCAACTTGATCGTCAGTAACATCAATGGAAGGCAAAGTACAAGACTGACCAGCATTGTTATATAAGACATCCAACTTTCCATCTTCCAATTCATTGGTTAGGTAATCTTTCAATGAGGCGACACTCTCTGATGATGAAACATCCAGTTGAACAGGGATGACACCAAATGCCTCCAGTGATTTCATTGGTTCTAATCTTCTAGCAGCAGCGTAAACTTTATAGCCCTTTGACGCTAACTCTTTTGAGACGGCATAACCAATACCGGAGGATGCACCTGTAACTAAGGCTGTTTTCTGACGTGTGATTTGAATGTTTGACATGGTGAAGTGAATTGGGACTGAAACTGCTTTCGTAGGGTGAAGCTCTCCTTGAAGAATTTGTTGTTGCTAATATTCAAAGTGGTGAAGAATTATAAACTCTTCCAATCACATTGTTGGAGAACAACAGCTCGCCAATTTTACGTAATTTATTAGTCACAATATATGATATTACATAATATATTACGAATCATCAGCTGCTTTTTGGAAAATGACGTAATAATTGCTAGCATAGTAAACGTACCCCAGAGGAGCCTGTGAAGTGTAAACCGAAAACTTGGAGCATAAAACAAACGCAAATCACCTCAGAACCGTCAACAGAAGCTCAAGTTACCACGGTCATTGCACAGTTGGCTAAAATGGGCAACAACACGTCGTCCTTACCTCTGAGAAAGTCCTCCTTTTCAAAAGACCATTGTGAGTAATAGATCCGCTTTTTTTTAAAGCTTATCTTTGAACTAATTGGAGCAACATGAAACTAACACTAGTTTGAATCAAGCAAAAGCACACCACATAGAATATGCTTCAGCATCAACGTCTAAAGCTTCGCCGGTGAAGATGAAAAGGCGGCATTCTTCTTCCTCTTCGAAGAACTCAGACTCGAGTCCTTCGAAAGGGACAGCCCCTTCAGTGAAAAATCCCACCATACCAGCAAACCAATACGGAATGAAAGGTGATCCCGTTGATTCAAACCGACCAAGAGTCCCAACTCCTAACTTGTTTCTTGATAACCTTGTGGATACGGACTATTTTGGGATAGGAAAGGATGGTGGAACGAATGAAAAGTTAGGATCTTCTTCAAAGCTCAATTCATCAAGTGGCGACACAAGTACTGAAGTGAACAATGAGGTTACAAACATCATCACGGGAACAGAGTTGTTTGATGATGAGGATGGATATGGAATTGATGAGGACTTGGTCAGTGCAGGCACTACCAATGAAGAATTCAAGAAACAGGTTTTGATTAAATACTTCAATCACAATAACAATCTGAAGGACACAGATTCGGTTTTTGTTGTGGGTTCTTTCAATCACTGGTTAGAGAAGATACCTTTGAGTCCTGAGATTTCTAAATCTTCTAATAAAGTGTCATATTTCAAGGTTTTGATCAATTTACCTTATGGAGTTTATAGAGTGAAGTTTATTGTCAACAACGAGATCAAATATTCTGATAATCTTCCGATTGCAACAGATAAGCTGGGCAATGTTGTGAATTGGTTTGAAGTTGAAGGACTACCAGATGAGATCTATGAGGCTGGCTCCAATGAAACATACAAGATCTTTAACAACAAAATGAAGACATCAACATCATTCTTGCGTCAAAGTGATTCATCATTTGAGCATAGCAGAAGTGTTACACCACAACCAGCATCATCTGCATCTCATAGTACTCAAAACCAATCACAAATTTCGCAGAATGTTCCAGAGAGGCTGATATATACCAATGAGATACCCAAGATGTGTCAGAACACAATAACCAATGACAACTCGGATGATGGTGATTTCTTACCCACAGATGAGGACTTCTTGCATAAGCATCCAATTCCTGAGTTGCCAGTTTATTTGAACAACTCATATCTCAATAAACATTTCAGCAGACATCATTATGATAACAATCCAGAGAATGATAATGTGACTGCAACAAGAACCCAAGTGAATGGGTTGAATTCCCATATCATGCCCCATGTCAATTTGAATCATCTTTTGACAGCCAATATCAAGAACAATACGCTCAGTGTTGCTTGTACCACAAGATACGTGGGGAAGTTTGTGACGCAGATCATGTATTCACCATCTGAGTACGACTTTTAGAATGCAGCGTTGAATAAGATACAAGAGCTGGTATCTTGTAAGGTGTAAACCGCTGTATGAACAACTCATGTGATTATCTAATATGACGTAATATATTTTTCTTTTGGCGAGGTAATAAAATGTCGCGGTAAGCCTACCCAGCGGCTAGTGCCCAGCTCAGAACGCCTCTGCCCAAGTACCTGGGTTTTTACGCGGACGTCCCGCCCAACTTCAGCCCAGCGATCTTCCCGACACTGAAGGAAATAGCGCAAGAAAAAAAGATTTGATCAACTTTACCGGTGAGATTTGATGAAATTAGTGGTAGGTTTCAGGCCACCACCATATGGACACGCCATCCAAAAAGATTCACGTTCAACGCCAGATAAGCCCTTCTGAAACCCCCTACCTCAACACTAAACACTCACAAAGTCACAGCAACGCGTATGGGAAGAGAGAAATGCTGAGAAGTCATGGCCACAACGACATTCCATTACAACAATCTTGAAGATTCAGAGGAAAACAGTTATAGCCAGCTGTGGAGTTGGTATATCTCAAATCTGGACAAAGGGAACTTTGAGAGTATCAACTCAGACATATCTAAGTCAAGAAAGCTCGACAGGTTCATCACTAATAACTCTGCCCATTTTGACTCTGCAGTATTGATACTGCTACTACCAACAGATCAAATCAACAGGTCTCCAGGCCTTTTAGGGGAGTTACTCAACAATTACTATAATGATAATGATGAACATGATATAACAATCACTCCCATGGGTCGCATAACAGACCTACAAACTACAATTTTAATGATCAAAGATAATAATGAGAAAACCAACAAGTCAATATTTGAGGCTGGAACACTGAAGACTGATGTATTGCAAAACCTTGATGTGGATAGCGTAATAAGCGGTGAATCAGGTTATGAATCTACTCAAATCTCAAATAGAGCTGGCCTGAAAGACCTTAATGGCGATCAAGATTCACCCATTAGCTCATCCTCAGACATAGACTCAATTACTGGAGAGCCTCTGAGCCGAGTGACATCCATAGAAGACGGCTGTTTTGAGGTTGATACGTATGGAAATCGTATCAGAGTGAGCACTGCGACGGATGATACAGAATCTCAAACTGACGATGTTGCCAAGGGCTCAACTAGCTTCATTTCGAACTTCAAACAATCAACAATGGAATCATTAAGACCTTTTCCAACGAGAATCAGTGCAATGACAACAATGCAACATAAATTGGTGTTGAAAAGTATATTATTCAAGAGTTTTCAAGACGGAGAAAGATTGACTGCTATCAGACAGTTTGGTAACGGTAGAATGAGTGATGACTGGCTCTTATATGATAGTGAGTTCTCACTAGACAACCTACAACTATTAACACTATCTGAGATTCTGGAGATTACAAAAATGTCAAGCAAGATCTTATTCTACTCTCTGGAAAATCTTGAGGAAGAGGAATACGATACAGATTCGGATGATGAGATAGGAGACAATGACCTGACTGTACATGAATTCAACGGTAATCTTGGTGATGATTTGACCCAACCAATACGGTTTGTTCAAAGTAACACAACAATGTCCACCATACCAGTATCTCTATCCAAAACAAGCACTTTGAGAACGAATCATGAATCAATCAAGTCTGAATATCTCATTCACAAACCAGATGTATCTTACTCATCGATCCAGAAATCCAAATCTGCTCCAATAACACAACGAATCAATAAGAAGAAGAAGCACCTAAGGCGGGGAACTGATAAGACATGCACACTGATGTGACCATTGGTTCAGCTCTTCGTATAACATAAAACAAACTACAACGTGCTAGTATAGATAATAGATAAGGTGGTTCATGTTCAATAATACCAATCATATACGATCTTGCGACAAGCCTTATCATGTAGTTTTCTTCTTGTCTAAATGTTGTTCAATCATCTCTGTCCATGGTTCGACAAAGTCCAAACCAATCGATTCATCATTCTTCATGAACCAGTCAATGATTGAATCAGGCAATGGTTGAATAGGTTTACCACCCATCTGTTGATAACCGAAGTTTGAAAAGCTACCAGGGGTCTGGGTGCTAAAAGCTTCATATTCTGGATTGTAGGATTTGTGATGTTGATTCTGAGCTGGTAAGTATTGAGATTGAGGCTGCTGTAGTGGTGCTGCTTCATGTGGTGTTGCTGATTTACTGAAGGCTTCTTCGGAACCAACGACTTCTTCCTCATCATCTTCATCATCTTCACCACTTGAATCTAATTTTGTTGGAGGTGGTGGATTGGCTGATAATTTTGAGCGATATTTCATCTCTGAACAAAGATACATCAATATAGTTGAATATCTAGTACATAAATGCAATTCATCAGGAGAAGCTTCTCTCAGAACAATGGCAGCTTTTTGAATAGTGCTCAAAATGTCATCAGTCGGAATAATTGACAAGGTCAAGATAGCAGAGGTTTGAGGGTTTGATGGGTTTGAAGGAGTAGAATTATTTTTACTAGCATTGGTTAGAGTCAAGAAACATTTGACAATGAAAGCAACAGATCTGACAATCCTAGTAACCCAACGAACTGGCATATACTTCAACATCTTCAACTTATGAACCCTAATTGCGGAGTTCAAGATTTCCTTAGCAGCGTTGTATGCTAATTCAACGAATTTTGCGGCTTTTGAAATCTCATCAAGTCTGATATTGTTCAGTGGTTTTTTGGCATCCGTGACGTTTGAATTCAATGGATTCTCCATACTCAATGCTAATGAGTAGATATAAAGTTGACAGTAGTAATAATCACTGATCAGTGATTCTTTATCTATTTGTTTTGTGATCTCAGAAACATGTTTAGGGTTTCCGGCATTTTTCAAGTTGCAATGATGATTGAAGTTCTTTGGGTTGGATGGTTTCAAGAGTTTTTTGTACGTCTTGTACCAGTTCTCAATGAGCGGTGAGAGAACAGATAAGATTGTCAGGTTTTGACCATTCAGTTGGTCGAGCTGATGGTATGTTCCAGAGTAGATCGTCTCATATGCCAAAGACATGATCTTCAATAATTCAAGTTTGGCTTTTTGACTAGTGGTGAATTTCAAAGATCTCTTCTGTAACGAGCGACGTCTCATTGTTTCTTCGTCCAAACTCAAAATAAATTGATCATGTTGAAACTTTGACGTTTTATCATTGTCATCATCTTCTTTATCAAGATCAACCTCTCCCAAAGACTGGGATAACATACTTCTCTGGCCCAAACTCATGGCTGTATTTGTTTCAGCGATGTGTGTAGCAACGAATATTTCAGGAGAACCAGTAATGAACCCCATATCTTGGGATAATCTAACGCTCGTTCCAACCAGCATCCACGCCATTCTATCACTTCTTCTCATAGCACTCAATCCTGCCAATCCCTCACCATCTTCATCATTTTCATTACCAACACCTTCTTGACTTGGTCCAGGGCCATCTGGACCCATATCATCTCTGAATTCTGGACTGTTTGCATAATCGGACCATCTCCAGTGAATGGCTCTAGGATTCCACTCTGTGAACAACAAGAATGCCAAAGCAGTACCAATTGAACGAGTTGAAGCTTCTGCCCAAACAGTCTGTGAGATCAATCTTTGACAGTAGATCCATAATCTCTCGTGAAGTTGAATATTTCTGGAGTTCTTATTAACAACAGCACTTTTATCATTCTCAAAAGGATGGTAACGGGAAGCTATTGTCAAGATTGCACATAACAAAATTGGATAGCCTGCAAGCACTTGTGGAGAGTGCAATTGCTCTGGAATATGAGGAAAAAATGGATGCATCGTCAGGAAGAAAAGTTCTATAAGATGAATTGCCTCCTTTTCTGTCAACATTTTGTTTTCGCCAATGTATGGAATACTAGTCAAAGTCTTTGATGGGTTTGGATGCACACTTGAGACTTTGGACACAGGTGGTAAACTGACAGGATTTCGACCCTGGGGTCTAATCAAAGGCAAGTCGTAATCAGCGCTAGAAGAATTCTGGGTTGTCAGCGTAGGTCCATGACTTGAAACTTGCGGGGAGTTCACAGCAGAGGTTGAGGCTTCAGACTCTTGGTTTTCCAGTTGTTCATGTATTTCCCTTGCATCTATTTTGTCACGATCATCAGCTTTAGCAATTGTACCAGCGGCTCTGGCTAGAAACACAAGAGCACCTTGCATTGTGGCGAATTCGGAAGATTTTGGAACTGGCGGAGGGATAGGAAACGTATCGTCATTGACTCCTGTGCTGATGGTTGAATGGGAACGAGATTCCGTTGAATAATGTTGCTCCTGATTTGAAGATAAGGAAGGTAATGAATAACCTGGCTGAGGTGCAACTTGCTGACTTGATGTTCTCTGTGAGGATGGATGTGGGGGTAAATGGGATCTCTGAAGTACGTGATGATCAGGAGCTGTTGTACCTGAGCTCCCACTGAAAGGTAAGGGCAACGTACTACCTTGTGTGGGAACATTAGAAGGATTCAAGATGTTGGTACCACCAGCTGCAGCAAGGAATAAAGCCTGTGGTTCATTCCTATTCAATGATGGAAGTTGATGAGATGAGACCGGCCCAGGAAGTGAGGTGGGAACAGGTGTTCCAGTGTTACATCTGCTTCCACCACTGTCGCTTCGACCATCTTCTACTTTTCTCCTTTTCTTCTGTGTCCCTGGAAGAGAACCACCGCGTCTTGATTCAGCAAACACACACTCCTTTCTCTCTCTCTTACATCTTGCACAGGGTGGAGTCGGCTCATCAACAGATCCAAGATCACACTTTACTTTTCTTGTTCGACAATTCAGGCATGCTTTGTAGTTTCTCCTGTACTTCTTGTCGTCTTCAAAGGACCCATCTGCAGATAGTGACATTCTGAGTTTCAAGCAACTGATTGACAAAGCCTTGACTGATCTCTGATTGACCAGATTCTGAAATCTGATTGTTCTACTTTTTTTATTTCTCAGCTCGGTAAAATTTTATTCCTACGAAGAAAGCCGCAAACAACCGCTTTTTGCCTTTCCCCGGAGATGCGAACCGCGAATTAGGCCGAAGCACCTGCGCCATCGCCTGTACCGGGGGCTGAGAGCGAAGAAAGCACTCCTGCGGCGCCGGCTTCTGGCACTCTGGCAAAGAAAGATCCTTTATGTGTGCTTCACTTGCTTTACCTATGCCACCAGAGTGGATTGTGCGAGGTAACCTGATTGGGAGGCTCAAGTATCAAGGCTCGAGTAAAGTCAACTTTTTGCTAAAGAGATTGAAGAACTAGGGAAAGCTTATGTCGCCAATGTGATGTGGAATCATAACGTCAGCTATGGCTCGAGGCTCGAGTTGGCTGCTTCATCCACCTCCCCTAAGTCAACCAAAATCAAAGAATATATAAATCATCAATACTTGTTACAATCAATATTCAACATCCTTCCTACACTAATCAAGAATGTCACACTTGACGAGATTTTCAGAGCCCATAAGATCTTATGACTTCCATATCTACTACCACCATCTTTATGAAGCATCCAAAAATGAAGCAATTCAGTTGAAAAACAAAATTTTTGAGGAGTTCAGTGAAGAAATCGATAAGGATGAACTCATCGTTAAAGTGCTTCGTGATGAACTAATAAGAGGCCCTCACACTGTTGCTTTCTTCGAGGTTGATATACAAAACCCCATACTTTTCCCAAGGCTCTTCTCTTGGATTCAGTATAATCACGGAACTTTATCTGTACTGGTTCATCCGAATAGTGGGGATCCTTTGAAGGATCATACAGATTATGCTAGTTGGGTTGGCAATAAACTACCTCTAATCACCAAATTCCTAGAAGGTCCTCAGCTTGTTGGAACATATCCAGAGTTTGAATTCCCAAAACGCGAGGTGATCGTTGGTGGATTTTATCAGGACCCGGAACAGTACCAAAAATCAATTATGATTAGGCTGATTGATGTTGGCCCGCTTGATCGGTTCTGGAACTAGACTCTTGACGCTCTTACTATCAATCAACTTGTGTGCACCATAGGTAAAACCTCTCTATTTACTATTTATTAATTTCTATAATATACTGTCAACAAAATAAGTTGTCTATCTAACATAGAAATCTCCAAACTCTAAACCAGAAAGGTCTGCTAGCAACATATGCTTTTTCTTCTGCAACGCTTTGTTTTACCTTCTCAATATCAGGTTCATTTCTACCAACGGCAAGATCAATGTCCTTAAGTTTGTTGTAGAGTTTCCAATTCCGTCTGTAAAGTTTATGGCCAATATAGAATACAAGAAGAAGAGGAAATGAGAGATATGCCTCAAAGAATGCCTCGGCACTAGGTTTACCACCAATTGGGAATAATGCAATCCAGAATTGAGCAATGAGAACCAATATATTGATCACAAGACCATATATAGAGCCGATGGTACCTGTTTGTGATATAAATGACAACTCCTCCGTAGTACGTCCATGTTCTTTCAAAGCAAGCCTAAATCTTATGTGAGCAAGACAAATTGAGCCCCAATTGAAGAAAGCAGAAAGTCCACCCAAGGCTAACAACCAAGAGAAAACGGTCCCCTGCTTATCACTTGCGACCAAGAAACCCAAAGCACCAATAGCAGTTGAAAAAATAATTGCATATAAAGGTCTACCGGCTCTATCAATATAAGCAAGAAATCCAGGCGCCTGACCTTGTTCAGCCAAAGCCACCAAAGTTCTACTGGAAGCATAGATAGAGGAGTTCCCGACCGACAAAACAGAAACCAGAATAACAGCATTCATGATGTGTGGCAAGACTTTAATATTGGCACGGTCTATTGCAATAACGAAAGGGGAACTTTTAACATCATATGAAGATTGACCAATTAAGCCAGGGTCATTATATGGGACCAAAAATCCAACCATTACTAGTGAAACAAGATAGAATAGTGTAATTCTCCAAAACACTTGCTTAATGGCCCTTGGCAAGACTTTTGATGGATTCTTTGTTTCAGCAGAGGCCAATCCTGTCATTTCAACACCACCAAAGGAATAGCCAGCACTAACAAACACACTCACAACACCCTTGAATCCATTGGCAAATGACCCAGGATTATGCCAGTACAAGGCACCAACATACTCATGATTTGGCCCACCACCAGCTGTAATGACAATTCCAACTATCACAAAACCAACGACAGCTAATACTTTGATCAATGAGAAAACAACTTCAGATTCAGCGTAACCCCTAACCCCAAAGAAGTTGATGAAACTGATTCCAACAAACATGATAGAAATCCAAGCTGCAGAATTGACATCTGAGTTCCAGAAGTTAATGATAATACCTGATGCGACAAGCTCTGATGGCAACCCAATAATCCAACCAAAGGTATAAATCCAACCAACAGCAAACCCCCAAGATGAATCGATAAATCTTGTAGAATAAGTATGATATGAACCGGCAACAGGATAAGCAACAGATAACTCTCCAAGAGCCTGAACAGTACAGTATACCATGGTTCCAACTATTCCATAAGCGATAACCAAACCTGCCGGTCCCCCACTAGCTAATGATGATCCTGATCCAATAAACAAACCGGTACCAATGGAACCTCCGATAGCAATCATCTGAAGATGTCTACTCGATAGTTTCTTTATCAATGGAGATTTTGATGTCTTAACAATAGCTTTCTCCAAATCAGTCGCATCCTCATCTAGACCATAATCCACCGAAACAGGTTTGAATGAATCTTTAAACGCCTGCCATCTAGACATTTGACCAGCTTCTTTGCTGTAATCAGCTTCTGACGAGCTCACCACATCATCAGAAATGTGTGTGCTGTCCTTTGGATCACTCATGGCTACCTATATAGCATAGTTGAGAGCATTGCCAGTGTTCAGCAGTTGGCCCTGTTATATAACAATCACTGAACCATTGCCCCATCAAGACTCCATTGTGAAATATATCACAAATATTATCAAATCTAGTATCCACAGCTCAGCCGTAGACAATTAGAAAGTAGTCTTTTGTGGAGGCACATGCCATATAACTCCTGAAGTTAGCGCTACTGACTGAGGACTTACTAGGTGACTGCTGAGTGCTGACTGCTGAGTGCTGACGCCTTACGGCACTAGAGAAAATTCGTGATTTTTAAAATGAAGCAAAAAACACAATGAATAGGACGAAGCACGCCAAGGTCGAAAAAACGTACCAAATGAGCTCTCTCAAAGAGCCAGAACTCATGAACACCGCTGCCGCTTGGACGTGCGGACAGTGTAACTCTATGGCTTAATCACATTCAGATCTGGTTTCTGAGGTCCAAAATTAACTTCCAAAAGAAGATGTGCCGCTCAAATTACACAGCTGTTGCGGGCTCATGCCCGATGCCACAATCATATATCATCATTGAACTTCATTATTTGTCACTTTCTCAGAAGCCGGGAAACTATCCTATGCCACATATATATACCATCATTTGATCTTATTCAAAGTACGTTTTCTTCCTTGCTAGGTTGTTATACCGGGACGCTTCTTGGTTTTGGAATTGAGGATGACTGAAACCTTCAAACAGGCACTGAATGGAGCAAAACCTTTGATTTTAGATGGTGGACTTGGATCTCAGCTGGAAGATATAGGTTTCGATGATGATCTGAATGATCCATTATGGTCAACCACGATGATTTTCAAAAATCCTGAAGCAATCAAGAGAGTACATAAGGATTTTCTTCATCATGGGGCTGATATAATAACTACCGGAACTTATCAGACCTCACAGGATGGTCTGCTAGAAACTGGGGCTAGATTCAATATCAAAAACGATGATGACTGTGTCGCTGTTTTTGAAAAATCGATTGATATAGCGAGTGATGCAAAACGTGAGTTCTTGGAGGAGCACCCGGAAGTCAATAGACAGATATACATTGCAGGATCTATTGGTCCCTATGGTGCTTATCTTACCGATAGATCAGAATATACTGGTGATTATAAGGGTGTGTCTGATGATCGACTTCGATCTTTCCATGATCTGAGGTTGAGAACTTTCTTGAACAGTGACAAGCTGGATCTTATTGTCTTTGAAACAATTCCATCGTTCCAAGAATTCAGAATCCTCGTGGAATTATTTGATCAACTTGCCAATGGGTTGAAGGATAAATACTATTACGTATCTTTCAGTCTACGGGATTATAAAACACTAGCTGATGGCACTGACTTGGCTGAAGTTGTCAAATACGTCACTAAAAATCTTGCGCCAAGACAGCGTGAACAACTGTTAGCTATAGGATCCAACTGCAGTCCTCTTTGCTTCTCTCATAAAACCCTCCAGTATCTCACATCCTTTGGTGAGCTCAAAATACCGTTTGTGATTTATCCGAATAGTGGTGAAGTGTACGTGAAGGAAAAGAGAATACATCTACCTGATCCATTACTTGAAGACTTTGCAGTTGAAGAGAATGTTGATAAGGATGACTATGATGAAATCTTGACTAGGCTTACCAAGAACTGGATTGACAATGGTGCCAAAATCGTTGGAGGGTGTTGCCGGATTACACCGAAAAATATCAAATGCATTCATGACGCAGCAGTGGTCAATCTCTGAGGTTTAGATCCCTGTATTGATGATCCATAAGATTCTACGCTATGTACGTAGATTCATTAAGATCTCTCATCTAATCAGTTCTTTAATTCTTTAGTATTGAGAAATTTGACTCTCAACCCCAATACCGCTAAACAGATTGTGCTAACTGCCAACAAAACTCCATTGTAGATAATTGCATTCTGATAACTTGAAGGAAGTGAGCTATTGGACTTGATTAAGAGACCAGCAACTGGTGAGCCAATAAAATTACCCAATCCTCGGGCGAAATACATCAACCCACTAATGGATTGATAGTTTTTATTTCCAAAAATTTCAGACAAGCAAGTAGGCAATAAAGAGATGATTGCACCGGAAAATACTCCATAAATCACCACAAATGATATGAAGGTTTCTCTTGTTCCAATAAGCCATAAGGTGAACACTGAAGCAGCACTTAAGAAGTTGCAAATGATAATCATTCTAAGTCTTCCGACCCTATCAGCTAGATGGCCAATTACAATCTTGAACACAGCGTTCACCCCATTATTAATTGCGATAAAGTTAGCACCCTGCTTTGATGTGAAGTTCAAAGTCTCACCATATGTGGACATATAATTCAAACATATAAGGTATCCAGCGGATTGAAAAAATCCTGCACTTAGTTGGGCACCAAGACTTGTCGAGTCAACAACTTTATAATTGAAAGCGTCTTTGAGAGATGCTGACCCTTGAATTGAAGGATGTTGATGAACCAAGAAACTAGCAGCACTATTAGATGTCATAACCATGAATCCCAAAATTCTCAATGACCATCTCCAACCTACTGTTGAGATCAAATACCGAGTTAATGGGGCCAAAGCTAAAGCACCCAATCCACTACCCGCAAATAGAATCCCCATAGCAACACCACGATGTCTAGTGTAATATGGAGGTGCACAAACCACTGGAGGCATATACGTGAAGCTAGCACCAATACCACACAGTAAACCTTGAGATAAAACGAATTGATATGGTTTCCCATTTTGACAAAATCCAGCCATTATCAATCCTAATCCCATGATGATAGATCCAGCAAGCATCACATTCCCTGGTGTTTTCAGTAGCCCGGCCATTGTGGTGTTCAAAATTGCCAGTGAATAACATGTAGCACTTGCAACAGTACCAATCATAGAGACAACAGCATGTGGTGATCCACTCAATGGGCCATCACTTGAAGTATAGAAGTCCTGAAAGACCCCAAAGGTGAATATGATCCCGAAAACCATGAAGTTGGCCATGAATCCGGCCAGAATAATGAAAATCGCATGGTTTCTCTCGCTCTTGAACCAAGAGGTCAGTGTGGATATCTCCATTTCGTCAAATATCGAGACATATAGAGAGAGCTTGCGTAGAAGTTATGTTTCACTTCAACACTTCTCTAGTTTATATACTAGAGTAACCTAAACAAGTATCAGTCATACCTCGGATTTGTGTGCCCGGGACCCGGGATATGTGCTAATTACCCATTTTTGTAAACTGTAGAACTACCGTGTCCATCAACAGTAAATAACAAAGAAATATGTATGCGGTGAAGCTTCATCTCGAAGTAAAGAAGCACAAGACACAAAATGTGGGCGGTCAGAACTAGAAATAAAGCACCGTCTAACCTAGACATTGATTGAATAACGAAAAGTGAAGAAATCTTGTGACTCAAAACGTGATGTAAGCCGGAAAAGACTCAGAGTCAAAGTATTGGGACGACCTCTTTACCAAACGATCAGTTAAACCTTTCATAGCTCTTTAGACGTCATTTTTTTCAGGGGGAGTGCCGATTAACTACCTTCAACACCGGCAATGGGTTCCAAGTCCCCATCTTGTTCGAGACCCTTCGATCTGACATCTGACGAGGAAACAAAGAACTCCCATAACTAACTGAATCCAGAATTGCGGAACTGTTTCCGCTTTTCCTGAATCTCGATTACGTAATCGAACCCCGATTTTTGACGGCTTCTTTTTCACGATGTCCAAGAAGTCATGCAAAAAGTTTTCATTTTTTTTGCCCATGATAGCTCTCTTTTGACTATCTTTGATCTCTAGCTTAGATACTCAGTTGAGACGACCCCAATAACATGTCCGTGGAGAAGCCGACCAATGAAAAGGAGAAGAAAAGTAGAATCAAGATAGCGTGTGAGCGATGCAGGAAACAACGAAGAAAATGTGATGGTGGAACGCCTTGTGGGAACTGTTCGAAGAAAGACTCCCCATGCCAGTATCCAACTGAGAACAACAGAAAGCCACCTAACAAGAGATACCTGAACTCGCTACTTGATGAGATTGAGACCTTGCAATCTGTGACGAGTATCAACGGAGCCTCCAAAGACAAAGATCACTCTTCGATAACGAACTTCAGAATCGAGTCAAATGTTAACAGGTTATTAAAATCTTCGAAGCTGGGGATAGACTTCTTGATAAACTCTCCTGATGTTTACAAACTAGATATGGATCATAAAAACTTGATCACATTCCATGGTCCTACTTCCTTCCGTCATATGTCATCACCACCCTCCATAAACCGTCCATCAGATCATAACCACACCCTTCGATCTACTCACACAGAGTTTCTACAAATGTCAACTCTATTCTTCAAAACTTTGAACAGAGAGCTTCCCATTGTGGACGAAGTATTGATCCAAGATCCGGACTCGGGATTCGTCTCAGACGCTTTGAAATATTCAATATTGGCATTCACATCATCGAGAATGGGAGACGTTGCAAGTGCTATTGGACATAAAGAATATGCTATATCCAAAGTGATGGGTAACATAGACTCGCTGCATATAACACAAGTGCAAGCTCTTTTGATTTTGGGAATACTAGAAATGAACGATAATCATGAAGTGAAAAGTTCCTGTTACATCTCCATGGCATGTGCACTTTCTAATCATCTTGGATTACATCTTGATTGTTCCAACATGGCTATTTCAAATGAGGAGAAATCTCTTAGAGAAAAAGTCTTTTGGTGTACCTTCATAATAGATAGGTCAAGGTATCCAATTCTAGGTGTTGGTCCCTATTTGGATTCAGTGGATATCTCCGCAAAACTAGCTATCAACGCTTCTGATGATCCAACTTTATTGATGAGGGAGTTTTGTATTTTGTTGGATATAACCACTCGTTCTATTCAATGCATTTATTCTCTTCAATATCAAATAGAGATGAAGGATCAAAACAAAAAACGACAAATGTGTGCCTGGAAGGATGCACAATCCAAAATTTTGAACTGGGAGATCCAATTACCACCCATATGTCGACTAAGAAACCAGAATGAATCACATCCAAATAAGTCTCTGTTGAACATCATACAGATTTTCAAGAACCTTGCTACAATCTTGACAAATAAGCCTTTCTATAGAGAAGGATTCACAGAGAAAAACCAAAAGAGAAACAATTCCACAGTTGAGGCAGCTACTAATATAATTAAACTCTGTGACAACTTGGACTTCAACTCCATTGGGCTGAACTATGTTGTCTTTTATTCTCTGTACATAAGTACTGTTTGCTCAATGCTATATCTATATGATAAGAATAGAACCACCAACATGATTTCCAACATCAAAAAGGGGTTCTCATTGTTGAATTACAATAGTCATTCTTTTGCTGTGTGTAAGGTATATTTGGAAAGAGCACTGGTCGTTAAAAAGGACTGGAAAGTGAACCTCAGTCTTGAAGAAGATAACAAAGAGCTCAATAGTATAACTGAATTAGACTTGCCAAACCTTGATGACTTCAAAGATATTGACTTCGGTTCGTTCTTCTGGGATTATGGTCATAATTTTGCTTCTACTGAAAACCTATGGGATGTTGATATATCTCCTTAAAAAAATAACATAGAGATATTCATTCTTAGCTTTTAGGTGACTTCCAGCTAAACAACTTCGCCGCTGGGCCTGCTCCTGTAATCCAAGGATATCAAATTGCCAATTTATCAAAAGTTTTTCTAGGAAAAGCTTGAGGAACTCGTTGTAGGCTATGGAGCAGTATGTCATCGTGGTACGGGACTTTGTAAACGACGGCAATTACAGAATCTTATATTTGTTACTCAAGTAAATTCATTCATTAAAATTGTTTCAGTTATATTGAATCTTCAAAAACATGCACCGCCTAAATTTGCAAATTTGCAATCTGATACTCGCTCAAGTCTCTTCCGCTGTTATATCAACGTCCACCTCCTCAGCACCTCTTTTTTGTTTTCTTGCCTTCTCAAAAATACCCTCTGTTTCTTCCAGTGAGAAACCTTTTGTTTCAGGATATGTAAACCAAATAATGAAAAACAAAGCGATCAAAAGGGCAATATAAACAAAATAATACTTCCAATGGATATGACTCAATGCAATTGGATTGACAAATTGATTGAACAGCAAGGCAAAATAGGTGGACAAATGTTCCATACCAATACCTTTTGCTCTCAACTGATAAGGCCAAATTTCGATAGTATAGCAGGTTGTTAGAGGGGTGAAAGCGATATCGTAATGACCATAGTAGATAAATAAAAATACAACGACACCAATCCCAGCATGCTTGTTACCATTTTCAGCATAAGCTGCACTCAGTCCAGTAATGATGATGTATGAAATTAACATACCAATTGTAGACCATAAGAACAAAAATCTTCTACCCCATCTATCAACGGTGAACGAAGCGTATCCTGCCCAGATGAAATTCCATAGCTGTAAGAACCCATTGATTAAAGTTTGATCTGTTTTATCGGTGATACCAACTGATTTTAAGATTGAAGTCAAATAGTATGAAATGATCCCAACACCATTCCATTGTTGGAAGAATCCTAAAGTTATGGTAATAAAAGATCTCCATTGATTTGGTCTTCCAGTAAACATAGCAGCCCAAGTTGGTTTTTCATTTAATCTGTCCAGTTCAATTTGTTCGCAAATCTCATTAAACTCAGCATCAATTAAAGGACTGAATGAAGGGTCATTACCACCATGACATCTTTGTAGGATGGCTTTTGCTTCAGCAAATCTTCCTTTGGAAATCAACCAACGTGGAGACTCTGGTGTTATTGTAAGCAAAACTATAACAATCAAGACAGGAAAAGCAATCTGTACCATACACAAAGTTCTCCAGGACCAGTCTCCCAGGTTTCTAGCTCCGTATGCAGTCCAACCACCCAAAAATGAGCCAGCATAGTACATGGTCATGTAAAGACAACTAAAGAACCCACGGTAGGTTGGAAACGAAAGCTCAGCAACCAAGACAACAGTCTGCGAGGCCATACCTGATGAGAACCCGATGAAAGCTCTGGTGACAATAAATTGAGCCTCTGTTTGACAAAGAGCTTGACCAATAGCGAAACCAATTAACCCAGTTAGGGATATTCTAATAGGCCAACGTCGACCCCATCTATCAGAGATGAATGGACCAACGACATTCGCAATGATTGCACCGATACTGAGACTGATAACAATGAAACCCAACCATTCATCAACAGGACTTTTCATCAACTTGACGTCCCATTCAGGGAAAGATTGAAGTGAATTAATCAAAGCATTATCATAACCTGCGGCAGAGGAAGCAAAACAAAGACAAGTCAAAGTGAAGTTCAATTTGCGTAGATGTGGAACGTTATACCAGGAACCATAGTCTGGAACCAGTGGAGCCAAGACAGGACCAACTGACTTTACCAATCCTTCTACTCTCTTGTCGGCCTCAAGGACACTTGAATGTTCGTGCTCTGGGTCACCCGAGTCAACAGTAGATTCAGATTTCTGACCATAGTTTGAATCCAGACGCTCTCTATATTCGATCTCAGGTTTCGAGTCGCCGATGGTGGCACTGGAGATATTATCAGTTTTCATGATAGCTTAACTGATCTTGACACTTCAGCAGCTATAAGACGTTGAGTATGGAAGATGAATATATTCAGTGCTTGATATGAAAGGAAGCATGCAGTAAGAGAGAGCGTGGAAACAAAGAAACAAGCGGCGTACTTATATAATTATCTAGATTCTAGACAAAGACTTTTTCATGATGTAGGCTTGTAGCTCTGGTACAGCTTTTTTTTTCCCCAGGTTAGTGACTCAGACTAATTGATCCCGTAATTATAGCCCTGCACCCCAGAAAAACCCAAGATATAGGCTGCGTGGCAATTGGCGTACCCCATCACAGGGCGTAGGCCGCAGTCTTATTGGGTAGCCCCATCTCTCCCGCTAGTCCCTCGTCCCATGTTAATCAACAACGCGCGTCCAAAAAGGTCATTCGCCGTTCGTCAAGCGGACTTGCTTTTTTTTTGTTGTGCGTTTCTTTGGTGGTTTTTGTTAGTGGAATCGGCGGCAAATGCGATCCGCCCGTGTGACGCCCAGCCCGCTGGAGGAAGCCATTAGCCGCCAAAAACGGTGGGAATTGAGATCCTCCGCTGATTGTTTTTCCACGATGAATTAGGTTATAAAATAAGCTGCTCAAATACAAACCTTTCCCCATGTTCTTCTCCAGAAATATCTATCTGTTGACCCTCTCTCACTCCCTCAAACTTATTGATATCACACTAGCATAGGAATCAACATGTCAATCGTCAACATTGGAATCATTGGAACCGGTGAGGTTGCCCAAGTCGTTCACATCCCTACATTCGGGTACCTGAGTGATCAGTTCAGAATCACATACCTGGCTGATACTTCAAAGGATTCCTTAGCTTTTGCCAAACAAAGAGTCAATCAATTCAGCAAAGATGTCAAAACTACCACTGATGCTAATGAGTTGATCACATCCCCAGATGTTGATGTCGTTGTTATCTTGACTGCTGATGAGTACCACATCGAATACGCTTTGAAAGCATTGAAGAGCGACAAGGTTGCATTCATTGAGAAGCCAATGGCCCTAACTGAAAGAGATGCTAATCTTTTGATTGAAACTGAAGCAAAATCCAAAGGAAAAGTGTTTGTCGGTTACATGAGAAGATACGCTCCAGCTTTCGAACTGGCTTTGAAAGAAGTTGGAGGTGTTGAAA
Organism: Wickerhamomyces canadensis; assembly: GCA_003707015.3. Taxonomy (NCBI): domain Eukaryota; kingdom Fungi; phylum Ascomycota; class Saccharomycetes; order Phaffomycetales; family Wickerhamomycetaceae; genus Wickerhamomyces; species Wickerhamomyces canadensis. Next base: position 125,988 of record PPMU03000025.1, on the reverse strand, counting down.
ACATCAAATTTGTCAGAGTTAGAGATTTGATTGGTCCAAATTCTTCATTTGTTGATCAGTCTGGTAGTTTCCCAAAGAAATTCAGTGACTACAGTCAAGCTGATATCGATGATAGAGCCGAAAGGGGTGCAGAACTAGTCACACAAGCTTTAGAAAAAGAGGTTGGTCTAACCAATATCGTCAATGAGAAACGTGGTTGGAGATTCTTGGGTGGTTTAGGTTCTCATGACTTATCCTTGATGAGAGAAGTCATTGGTTTACCAAAGGGCTACATTGGTGCTAAGATTGCTCCTCCTTTCATAAATGCACTCTTAGACTATGGAACTTTTGTTGTTTCATATGAAACTGGTATTCATTCAGTTTCTGAATTCGATGCACATATTGAAATATATACTCAAAACAAGATTGTTAAGGTCCAATATGATACACCATACGTTAAAGGTTTGCCAGTTACTCTTAACATCAGGGAAGATATCGATGGCCATTACGTTTCCAAGACCGTCAGACCAACTTTTGAAGATCCATACACCATTCAAGCAAAGAAACTGTATCGCGTTGTTGCTCTCGGAGAAGATCACAAGACTACTGCTAAAGATGCTATTGGAGATTTAGAAATTTTCAAGGGTATCGTTAAAGCCTCCAACTCATACTTGACTAAACTATGAATATTTAATAAACATTACACTCAGGTACTTCAGCTAAAGTGAATGACGTAACTTCTTCTCTTCTATGATTTGTAATAATTGAAAATATGAGTCCGCTCTCTCGATGGAAGACGTGACTGTATGGCACTTACACCATGGACTGAGACTAACGTACCTCAAGCCTGATCTGATCCAAGGATGGAACAGTTGAGGAAGAGCTGGTGGATAGTGCTTCCCTGATTTACCCCACATTTTTTGGTTGCGTCAGTTGAGTCAGATTTTCCACCGATGTGAGGTTAGTGGTTACTGGTTACAGGCAAGCGGGATTCAGTTACCACCTTGTTGGCACTTGGCAGTTGGCAGGAATCTTTTCGTGTTGGTCCGTTCATGGAATCCATGACCCGATCATCGATTTCCAAATGTCACAGCTGCGGATGTCAATAACCGCGTCCCTATATAGAACAAAAAAAAATTACTTTAATCTTTCAATTCTTCCCCAGTTTTCGTTCCATCTTCTTAGCATCCAGTGCAACTATCAACGTCTTTCCTTTCAATAGAAAAACAATCTACAAAAAGACATGACGCAATCACCAACCTTAAGATGGGGTATCATCGGTACTGGACTGATCAGTTCATGGTTCACCGGAGATCTATTGATCCAAAGAGACAATGCTAAAGCTGTTCATAAAATCGCTGCAATTGGTGCTCGTTCAATTGATAAAGCCGAAAAGTTCAAGAAAGATCTCAAGGTCGAGGAGTCTGCTTTCGTTGGCACCTATGATCAGGTTTACGAGCGTGAAGATGTTGATATAATCTATATTGGATTACCCCATGTTTTCCATAAAGAAAACGCCTTGAAAGCTATTGCCCATGGTAAACATGTTTTGGTTGAGAAGCCAGCTACTATCAATGCAAAGGACTTTTTAGAATTGACAGAAGCTGCGAAGAAGCATAATGTTTTTCTCATGGAGGGTGTTTGGCTGCGCTTTAGACCTCTAATTTTGGAAGTTCAAGAGAGACTATTCAAAAATAAGGAACTTGGTGAGGTCTACAGGTTATTGGTTGATTTCTCAATGGATATGGAAATTGATTCAAAACCTGATGACTCAAGATTGAAACAAAACTCACTTGGTGCTGGATCTTTATTGGATATTGGAATATACCCATTAACCTATGCTAGAATACTCTTGGATGACAAAGTTGGTAGTTCACATACCCCGTTCAAAGTTAAAGCTTTCCAAACTGTCCACCATGACATTGATTACGTCTCAAGTGCTATAATTCAATACGAAGGGACACAGAAGCAAGCTATCATCTCATCATCAGTTTACAACAAAACTCCAACAGAGTTCTTGAGACTGGATTGTGAATTAGGTACTTTGATTATTGGTGGTGTTGCAGCCTCCAGTCCCTCCAGTTATAGAATTGAGTACAAAGATCCAAACAAAGAACCTTTCTCAAAGGTTTTTCCACGTGTCGGCTTTGGGTTCTATCATGAGGCTGATGCAATTGCATTGGACATTGCTGCTGGTAGACTACAAGATCAATTAATACCATGGGATGAAAGTTTGTTGGTTTTGGAAACTCTAGATGAGATTAGAAAACAAGGTGGTGTTGTCTATCCCCAAGATTCCAAGCTGTGAGTAATCTCATGGCTTAGCATTTCTTATACAGCATTCGCTTTTTAAATAGGTATTAATAATAGATCGCTGGTCTTGGACTCTGGAACTGTAGAGACCTTAACAACATGTCGAAAAATTATGTGAATATTGATCTTTACATTGCTTTTGAAATCACTAAACACTAACAGTGTTGTATAAGGCTATCACAGCTACCAGGGCCTGAGTAGTGCTCAGAAGGACGGGTAACTCTTTAAGCACACTACATCAATTCGCGAGGTGTTAAATGGCAAACTTCCGAGGGTGTGTCCCAACCGTTCTATCAGTAACTTATAGTGTGTATATTCCTCAAATAACTTCAGGTTAAAGACTAATAACTAATTTCTAAGTTCATCTTAGGATACTTCATCCCTATTTATAGTTTTCTCAGAAACTCCTGATTTCTAAATGATTCATTTCATGGAAATATCCAGAATCTCATCACTATCGGAAATCCGGAACTTCAACACGAGGTCTCACAAACATCCGAACACCAGTGGAACTCGATGCTAGATACGTTGTTAAAACAGAATCAACTTTACAATCATAGGGTATAGACCTTGGGCCTTTATATATTGGCATGTGTAGGTTATGTAAGATACAGCACAAGCTTGTATATATATATAGCAGATGTTTTAGATATAATTAATTGGATAATTTATATTAATTATCTAGTTATAATATCCTCTAAACATGTAATTGCACTGAATAAATCAAGACGGGGAGTACTAGTGGACCTATATTTAAAAAAATCAAATATAATTAATTTGAATAATATTGAATAATATCGAAACTAGTACTAGTACGTATAATTATATAGTTAAGCTGCGCCTGCATGACTTGGCCGATCACGCTCACGTCGTCGACGACGTACTTGACGACGTATAATATCGTGACTAATTAATAGTGTATTAATACCCATGCATATCGTGGGAAGTAAAACATATCGAGCTCACTTGCACATGTACGCTATCACGTTCTACTAGGGAGTGCTGAGAATGGTAACATTATTAATTAGTTAAAAGATAGAACTCTAAACAGAAATATATCGAAAATGAATCACGAGCTATTGAAACAGGTTATAGAATCATCATGACTTTTGAGGGTCGTGAGCTGAAACTGATAAAGGTCAAACCGTTAAGGATCATGCAAGAGATATCTAAAAGATATGACAAAAAAAAAAAGGGCCCTCAAACCCAGGCACACACAGAAGCAATAAAGTAGCGTAATTAGATATGACAATGAAGAAAACACCATTGACTTCAATTTTTCTCTTCAACAAGAACCGGTGATTGTTTTTCGTAAGATTCACCCAGTGAGGAGACATCAACTTCTTCTTCACCCAGCATAGAAATATCAAACCCAGTACCTTCCAAATATTTTAAGAAACGGGCATCTTCAGCTTGCATAGCACCTTGATCGACAGAAGGTAACCAAAATAATGCCAAATAACCAGAAAATAAACCTAAAGAACCACCTAGCCACCATGCAGCTTTCAAACCGTGATGATCAACTAATGGAGTAAAGATATAAGAGCCAACAAAGGCACCGACTTTACCAACAGCGGCAGCAATAGCGTAGTATTGACCTCTGATTGGGGTTGACGATGTTTTAGCTGCCAATAACCCAATGTTATCACCTGGGCCAAACTCACCTAAAGTCATGAAGATACCATAAGTGACGACGAAACCAGCGATGGATTTCTGTAAATCTTCAAGTCTAGCAGCCATACAGAACCCAAGAATGGATTGAAGAATGACACCGGTAGCTAAAGTCAATCTTGGACCAAAGTAATCTGCAGAGACAGCACCTAAGAATGCACCAGGTAGATAGAACAAATTCAGGACAACATTCCAACCAAAAGTTTGATATAAATTGTTTGAGTCATATAAGTTGGCAATGACAAGGGATGAGAATAAACCGAATGAATAAGCACTCAGATCGTAGATGAACCAAATCAAGGAAACAATCAGTAGTCTCAACCAATAAAATTTGATAACGGTCCAGTATGGGACAGAAACTCTTTTGAATCTAGTTTTACGGAATTGTTCACCTTCAACGTAGAACAAACGTAAAAAGAACAAACTTATTGGTGGAATGGCACCAATACCCAAAGTAATACGCCAAACAGGGGTCAAATGTTTTGGAGTACAAATCCATAGTAAAACCATTGGGACAAAAGTGGCCATGACGAAACCTGAATCAATCATGAAATTTGTGAACCAACAGAACCATCTATTTCTCTTACCTGGTGGTAACAACAATGTAGCTTCAGCACAACTTGATGATGAAGAACTATATTCGGAACCAATACCAACACCTAAAAAGAATCTGTACACAGTCAAAGCAGTCAACATACCACTGATATCTTCACTGTTCTTACCCCATACACCAGCAGTTAAAATGGCCATGACGATCAAAATAATGGTACCGATGAGCATACCTGTTCTTCTTGAATGATAATCTGCAATATAACCAAAGATCAACTGACCGACAACGGTACCAGCAAATGCAATTGAGGAGACATTACGGATAGCATTTGAATGTGCATACTCTTTAGGATAAAGTATACTTAGACAAGTTGACACAATACCTATAGAGTTGTTAACATACCCATCAGAGAACAAACCTGAACCAGTGGTGATAATAGGCATATATTTTCTGAAAGTACCAATCCCTTCAAGGGCTCTTAAACGTTCCTCATATTCTTCCTGTGTTTCTTGTTGATCACGTTGAGATTTCTTGAAAGTAAGTTCCTTTTGAGCTTTTGGGATCCAGCCCAAGAACGCCTGCTTGAATGATTTCGGGAAATCCCTTAACACGTGAGATTGATCAGCTTCTTCTGACATGTGGAGTTACTTTATCGGGGCACTGAGCACTAGTATGTGAGGGTTGTAAGAGTAGCAGAACTAGTAGAAGCAGACGAAGCTGTGATCTATGATCGATGAGTGATCTTGACTGAGATGAGGTGTTTGGGTTGTGCATGCATAGTGAAAACCAGCGAACTGTGTCCAATTTATAGTACAGCTTGTGATGGAAGGTTTTAGAAAATCTAATCCAGGTTTTGCTGTAGAATCGCGCATGGTCCAAATATTGGAGGAAACGTTTTATCTAAAGCACAGCGTCTTATTGTAATCTACAAGATGCTAGACACCTGTGAAATTGCTAGGGAATTACACATACAATGGATCGGCTTAGACTGATCAACCTGACCTCTACTTACTTTACTCGTCCGGTGTGCAGCACGTAGTAGTTTCAGTTAGTGGTTTCTGAGTATGACGCAAAAAATATTATTTCTCATGTGAGCGAAAAAAAACTGGATTTGATCTCCCATGTGATAATCTAAAGATATGAGAAAACTTCGGCAAGTTCAAAAAGATAAGGATTGAACAGTACAGGCCAGTGGCCCCTCACCACAGCTACCATCACTATATGTGTAGATGTCCTATTGTTGCAAACATCTTCATTCTCTACCAGTCTTTGTCTTTTTTCTGGGCTCTGCTTGTAATCCAGGGCCTGGTGCCTTCCAACCCACATGGCCCCTCTCTCCTCATCGAACGTGGTATCCACCCCATGTGGTCAACCACAAATCCAAAAAAAGTAGTGGAAAGTGTGACTGTAACAGTTCGCACTCGTCTTCTGCTTGTAATTTACGACAGAACTAGGTCAATCTAAAAAGATATCTGTCAACATTTAAAAGCCGAGAGTACTTGGTACTTGGCCTCAATCTATGTGGCCTGTCTGATTATCCGTTAAATATGTATAGTACACAACGCCTATACAGCTCCACAAAAGGATCCATGGCTAATCCAATTGACGGTTGCGGCCTAGCAGATCGTTGATTCCCCCTTCATGATCATAAGTGCTCGAAATACAGAAATGACTTAGCGCCTTAGATCATGCCGTTGGCAGTTGTAGGTTATACCATGAGCTGTAGGGCAGCCAGTGGTCTGGCCACATCCACTCATGACCAGCTGCTGATGTCGTTAATCATAATGTTCTCAGAAGCTATATCATAACCACGGCAAGACAGCTTATCAGGATTTTGAAAGATGCTAGGCCGGCATATAATAAACGGTATCTCTGTTTATCTAGCATTTGACAGCAATACATGTAATGCTTCCTGTGCCTGATGGTACCCCATTAGGACATATTAATCCGAAGTTCTTATCTCTTTATCGATGTTTTTGATCAGTGACACAAATTTCAGGGACGACGAAAAGCTGATAGAGAGTGAGCAAGAAATGATCACGTGATAGATCAGATGATTCGCACGTGACTATGGGGGTGCAAATGCAAAGGCGAAAAAAGACGCTTCAACAAAGATGACAACTAATCCACTATCGTTTCCCCAAATATAACAACAAAGAACCAGTAATACAAGATGTCTGACTTTAACCAGTGAGTAAAATAGACTGACATTGTATCACGAGTCTCAGAACACTAATTAGCTGTCCAGCTTTATTGCTTCAATTCCTAAAATTACTAGAGCTTTCACCATCTCTTCTCTAGTTGGTGCATTTCTAAATGCATTACAAATCTTGCCATCATCAACCTTGATACTACATTGGCAATCAGTGATTCATAGATGGCAAATATGGAGATTATTCACAGGGTTCATTGTGATCAATCCACAGCCTATGCAAGGTCTGATGGATATTTATATGCTCTATTCATATTCTCGTGGAATTGAAGAAAACAAATTTTACAATAACATACCAGATTATGCCTTCTACTTGGCAATAACAATGCCATTGATTGTCTTTTCAAGTCTGTTCACGAATTCATACTCTTTGTTACAAGCTCTATTGGGAGCATTGACTTATACTTGGTCAAGAGCCAATAGGGATCAAAAAGTCAGTATCTACTTCATGCCAATTAAAGCATCTCATCTACCTGTTGTTACACTTGGTTTCAGACTATTACTGGAAGGTCCTAGATCATTCTTCACTGTGCTAGCAGGAATGACTACTGCATATTTATATGCTTGTATTGAATCAAAAACATTGGGCCCACTCTATTCTTATATTGTTGATACTTTGGGTATAAACGTGATAACACATAGAAACTCCAACAGAGTCGGAACTCTTAATACGCTGAATGAAGTCCAGGACGGTTATTTACCTGCTCCAACATGGTTCAAGAACATCATTGGTTCTTTGATTGGTGAGACCTCAAATCCAAGAAATGGTTCAGGTGTTAGAGGTAATATAAATACCTTAAATGACAGCAACACATCGACTCGTCCTTCTACTGCTTCTACTGGAAGCTCTACAGGATTCAAGTTTGGTGGTAGTTCATCTTTCAAAGGTAAAGGTTATAGACTTGGAAGTTCATGAACGTTTTTCAGAGTCAAACAATAAGGATTTTTTGTGACTGTAATACTCTAAGAGAAATGTAAAATATTCATCCATGAAACATGAGAGGATCCAGTATGAGCTGAAACTTGATTTTTGTGATAGTGTTAAGTGTCTCAAAATGGTTGTGGATATAAACTTGAAGTTTAGAAGAATCTTATTGAACGGAAACCTTCCGAAGATCCTTAGAATATCCAAGAAAAACCCAGTTAAGTTTAACTTCAATTGAATGATTTGATTATTACCGAAATCATTGGCCAGCGCTCTTTTAGCAATATCATCAGTAGATATCAGATGAAACTTGAAAAACTTATATATGAGAATTGGTTCCTCTATGAATGGTATATCATTCGCATCCTCAAGCATCCGATTACGATGAGAATCATTGATGTCAGTGTATGCTTGTAAGATGGATGGGAACTTCTGTACCAAATCTACCAGTTTCGATCTCCTATCTTCATCAATGCGGTCCAGTGACTCAGTAATTATCCCCAGCAAATCAAGACTGTACCAATCATGAATCATAGAGTTGAACATTTCAATGTTGTTCATCGTTTGAATAATGAAGTTATTCAGTAGTAGATCACTTTTCATCAATGTCTTTTTGATCATTTCAAATTTCAATGTAGTTTCTTCATCCGTTATGAAACTAAGATTCTCCATTTGATGATGTTCAATGCATGCATTCAGGTAATCCAGTTTATCTGAGTCATTCAATATAAAATCCCTGAAGAAATCATCCAGTATTGAAGCAGTGTATCTCTTCAATGGATCAAATCTTATATCTGAGTCGATGAAACTTATTCTTTTGATCTTGGAGTTTATGGAGTCGATTTCTCCCTGTATCGATGGTTTCAGTCTTAAATTTGTATAACAGTACTTTGATGATACCCTTGGTCCTATTCTTTTACTTTCAACCAACCCTTCGAAGGCGAATTTTATTAATTTTCCAAAAACAGCAGTATTCACAACCTTCAACTGATCATGGTGATGATGGAGTTCTTTAACAGCGTGAGATTTATGACCATCAACCAAGAAGGTCAACTGTTTTTGCAAGTTTGAGTCATTTTGGATATACTTGATATAATGATGTTTGAACCAGATCTTATACGAATCATATGCTTTTTTCTTTGTGATGTTGTTGCTTGGTGAGACTTCAAATAAGGTATTAATGCACTGTAATGAAAGCGAGTTCAGGAATATATGGAGCGATATTGGTAAATGGATCAGGAAGTTAATATATTGATCAGATGGGAGTTGGAGGTATTTAGAAGCAAGTTTCAGATAGCTATCGTCAGATTTGGTGGTCATTAGTCGAATGAATCACAGTATTTGGCTCTCAGCAGCAAACATCGAGGCTTCGTTCATCCTCGCGTCAGTCTTTGATTTGCCGATTTGAGCTCGTGCAAATGTGACGGGTGGTCTTTTTTTTTTTTCGCGTTGGGAGCTTGGTCAGCTTCTGCTGGAGGTGGAACCAGCTGGACTTCATGGTCTTTGTGAACCATTCTGTGATTTCGAGGCTGATTTTGTCTTGATGCGTGGGATGTGTGAGGTAGCAGATATGCCAACAATGGTGCGCATCAGAACGAATCACACCTCCTCCAAGTTAAGGAGAAAAGCACCAATCTTCACCACTGATCTTTTAGTTGTTGATGTAGTTCTGTTATTTCCTAATACGGATTAATTCCAGCGTTGGGCATTTTTTCTGAGAATTTGCATTTTTTCTTTCCTCGGCCCATCGGCTGACATAATTCTCCATACTCAAAAATTTCCGCTTATCCCCACAAGAAACGCCGAAAGTCATTTGCACTGGAAACTGAAAAGGTATAAAAACTCAGGCTATTCGAAACGAAATCGAACTGAAAGTCTCTTGAAATAAAGAATAAGCTCGACGTTTGTGATTTAAGCTCGGCTAATTGGTCATCTGTTCTTGTGGTGGTGTTTCTATCAGAGCTTTTCCTGGATATATAAGCAGAGCGCCATCCTCTTGTACCCTGTGATTTACCGGGAACGTATACCATTCATCCACGACAACTAATATGTTCATAAGAAGAATGACTAGAACTTTCACGACCTCTTCTAAAAACTTCAAAGGTGAAACTTTCAAGTATCAAGAGTCACTTCCTTCCTTACCGGTCCCTTCAATTGAGGCCACCAAGGCAAAGTACCTGAAATCGATCAAGCCTTATGTCAAATCAAAAGAACAATACATTAAACATGAGGCTTTAGTTGAGGATTTCTTCAAGACTCAAGGACCAGTATTGCATGAGAGATTGTTGGAACTACAATCCAAGTCAAGAAACTGGTTGTCAACTTACTGGGATGGTTATGCCTATCTACAGTACACCGACCCAGTTGTCCCATATGTTTCTTATTTCTACGGTCATAAGGATCTACCAGTTGAATTGGCCACAATTGGGAAAAATCAAATCTACAAATCGATTGCAATCATTGATAAGGTCTTAAACTTTGTGGAACTACTACAGAATGAATCATTACCTCCTGAAGTCATCAGGGGAACTCCATTTTGTATGAAGTCATTCCAAATGATGTTCAACAACTCCAGAGTTCCATTAGAACTGAATCAAGACTCAAATGTCTTCTATTCCATAACTGATCCGGCTAACTTGTTTGTTGTCATTGTGAAGAACAATCACTTCTTTAAGTTATACACCCATGATTCAAACGGAGAGCGTTATCCAATTGGTGAGCTTTATAAGCAATTGTTGGAGATCATTAAAATTGCAAATTCAGCACCAAAAAACCATGCAATCGGTATCTTGACCACTTTACCTAGAAATGATTGGTTAGCTGCTTATAACGAGTTGAGAAAATCCCCAATCAATGTCGCATCATTGGATGAGATACACAAAGGAACTTTCATCTTGGCCTTGGATGACGCTAAACCTGTCACCTATGAAGACCGTGCACACTATTCATGGCATGGTGATGGTGAGAATAGATATTTCGACAAATCTGTTCAATTCTTCGTTGCTAAAAATGGTTATTCTGCATTCATTGCTGAACATTCCAAGATGGATGGGACACCAACCCTACTTTTGAATGAGTTTGTCGGTAGAGAACTAAGAAAGATTAAACCTGATGAGTTTTTGAAGAAGTTGAATATTGATCACTCAACTGAGTTAGTCGCTGAACCAACACACTTAAGATTCAACGTAAACCCATCTGTTCAAGAATCAATCAAATATGCCAAAGAGAACTTCAAGAAAGAGTTTGACAACCATGATGTTAGAGTTCTGCATTACAACAAATATGGTAAGAATCAGATCAAATCCTTGAGGGCCTCTCCAGATGCCTATGTCCAAATGATTATTCAACTAGGTTTTTACAAGTTGAACAAGACAGTTTGGCCAACCTATGAAGCCGCATCAACAAGAAAGTTCTTTGCTGGTAGAACTGAAGCCACAAGATCAGTCTCTGAGGAATCTTTGAAATTTGTTGAAAGTTGGGATAACCCAAAGTTCAATGATGCTGAACGTTTCGAATTCTTACACAATGCACTAAGGTCTCATGTTTCCTACATCAAAGATGCATCAAACGGGGAAGGCGTTGACCGTCATTTCTTAGGTTTGAAATTCCAATTGAAAGATGGAGAGAAACCTCATGAACTATTCTCTGACCCTTTGTTCAACTATAGTGGTACCTGGTTGATCTCCACATCCCAGTTGAGTTCAAATCTTCATGATGCCTATGGCTGGAGTGAAGTGAACCCAGCAGGCTGGGGTATTGCGTACCAAGTGAATGATGAATTTTTACACTTCAATATCTGTACTAGAAGAAGCTCAGGGAACAAAAGTGATGAATTCTGGTTCTATTTGAAAGAAGCTGCCGATGAAATGTTTGAGCTATTGAGCAAGCAACAACAGAAACCAAAGTTGTAGATTATCCAACTGTCTATATAGCTATACATATCCCACCCATATCTGATTACACAATGCAGTAGGATGTAAGTAGATCAAATTGATTAAGCACATTGTCTTATTACTTCCAATTACGTAATTTGTCTTAGTCATCATCAAAAGTGACACCCGGATTTGTCGAAAGTGAGCTAATTATATCTTAAAATAAAACATTACAACTAGCCTGCTTGGTAACCTATAGAGAAAGGAAGTCTTTGAAGTAAGGGAAGCAAGGATGCAGTCCACTACGCTCTCCGTTAAGGGGATGACTTGCTCCGCTTGTTCAAATTCAATAACGAGCCAGCTAGAGTCGAATCCTTATATTTCTAATGCCGTTGTCTCGCTGATTACAGAAGAAGCTATAGTTTCGCATACCAATGATATAAAACCTGATGAAATCATAGACATCATCGATGGTTGTGGATTTGATGCAACTCTTCTATCCACTGTTGAGGATGATGGGTCCCTTGTGCATTCTCCAGAAGTTGCCACTACGAGAATAAAAGTCGGAGGTATGACCTGCTCAAACTGTACAAACTCAATCTCAAGCGTAATCAAACCAAAAGTGATGAAGTTCGAGATCAGTTTGATAACAGAAGAAGCTATAATAGAGCATGATATCAAAAAGATTTCCGTTGAGGAATTGATTGAGATGATTGAGGATTGTGGATTTGATGCCACACTCATTGACTCGGCTATATCACACATTAGTAATGCGGATACACAGAATGATATAGTGGAAACTATAATATCGATCAAAGGAATGACATGTGGTGCTTGCACTTCAAGTGTTCAGAATGTGCTGAATGATGTCAAAGAGGTTGTTGATTCTTCAGTTTCATTGATAACTGAACAAGCCATTGTGAAACATTACAAGACTTTGGATCCTACGATTTTGAAAGATTCTATTGAGGATTGTGGATTTGATGCTGAAATTATTGAAACAATATCAAGAGAGCAAACCTTACTTGAAACAACGAACTTTAAAGTCGACAATATCACTAATATTGGACAGTTGGAACAATTTGAGGGAGTCGTTGATACTAAACAAATCAGTGATACTGTTATTTCAATAACTTATGATTCTGCTGTTATTGGGGTGAGAACTTTGATCCAAGACCTTCGTCAGATAGGTATAACTGGTGAACCGCAGAACTTGATTGATACAAACTCTCAAATTAGTGCATTGAACAAGCTGGAGGAAATTCAGTTCTGGAAATCAAATTTCATCAAGACAAGTATCATTGGACTGCCCATGTTTATAATTGTTCATGTTTTGCCACTCTTCAAAATTGAGCTTTCATACCCTCTATGGCATGGGCTATACTTGGAGAGTTTGGTTGAGTTTGGTTTTAGTGCCTATATTCAATTTACCGTGGGAAAAATCTTCTTCAAGAATTCAATCAACTCGCTGAAGCACGGATCAGGAACTATGGATTTGTTGGTTTTTATTTCAACTAATATCTCTTTCTATTTTTCTGTTTTGACAATAGTTGTTGCTTTCTTCAATAAATCTCCAATGTCTCCTCATACATTGTTTGAGACTGCTGTTTTATTGATGAATTTTGTGTCATTGGGTAAATGGATGGAATGCAAAGCTAAATCAGAGACATCTTCTGCCTTGTCAAACTTAATTAGCCTGACCTCTTCAGAGTGCTCAATCATAGAAGATCCCAAATCATTTAGAGTGACTGCACCAGGAAACTCAATTACAGTCCCAATCAACTATTTACAAATCAACGACATTGTTGATATCAGACCTGGTGAAAAGATACCAGCTGATGGCTTCATCATTCATGGTGAATCCGAGGTTGACGAATCTTTATTAACTGGTGAATCATTACCGATCCACAAGAAAATTAATGATAAAGTGTACGGTGGCTCAATTAATGGTGTTGGCCACTTATACATTAAAGTCTTGACAACTTCTGAAAACTCTCAGCTTTCCAAGATCATCAAGTTGGTGAAACTAGCACAGATGAGTAAAGCACCAATTCAGTCATATGCTGATTTTGTTGCTGGTATTTTTGTCCCTGTTATCTTGTTACTGTCAGTTATTACATTTGTCTGCTGGATCATCATTTGTAACGTCCTTCCGAACCCACCGGAGATATTCAACAATATAAACGGAAAGTTCTTCACTTGTCTAAAGATTGCAATCAGTGTCATCGTTGTTGCATGTCCTTGTGCTTTAGGTCTAGCTGCTCCTACTGCCATTATGGTGGGAACTGGTGTTGGTGCCCAACATGGGGTTCTAATCAAAGGGGGTGAAGCTCTTGAAAACGCTAATGACATTGATGTTATGCTGTTTGATAAGACTGGTACTTTGACTGTCGGTGAAATGGTTGTCACTGACTTACATATTCTGGGAGACTTAGACCGATTGTTGATACTCAAACTTATCGGAAGTTTAGAAAATAAAAGTGAGCATCCAGTCGGTAAAGCAATCACTAAATACGCACTAAAAGAAGTTGAAGAGTTGGAATCTAACGTGAGAAACTTCGAGGTTCAAATTGGGAAGGGTTTAGTTGGTAATATAACATTAAATGGGATTGATTATGAAGTTAAAGTTGGTAATTTAAAGACCTTTGGACAAGACTTCTTAGATCATGATACAGTATTCAGCACTCTAAAGATTGATTCCGCTTTCACGCTTGCTCATATTGTGATAAATAATGAATATGTTGGATACATGGAGTTGCAAGATGTTATCAAGCCAGATGCCGAGCAAGTGATATCATATTTACAATCCGAGGGATTTGAGATTGCAATGGTTACAGGTGATTCTCAAAAATCTGCCAACAGAATTGCTTCACAAGTTGGTATACCACTGAGAAACGTCTACGCCGAAATTTCACCTTATGGGAAAGAACAACTGGTTGTTGATTTCCAGAATCAAGGTTTGAAGATTGCATTTGTTGGTGATGGTATCAATGATTCTCCAGCATTGGCAAAAGCTAATCTTGGTATTGCAATCGCTTCAGGAACAGATATTGCAATCGAAGCTGCTGATGTCGTTTTACTGAATGAAAAACCGAACCTGAACATTGTGGTGAATGCTTTGGAGATTTCAAAGTCAACTTTAAAGAGAATTAAATGGAATTTCTTCTGGTCCAGTGTTTACAATTTGACAATGGTTCCTATTGCAATGGGGATTCTGATCCCATGGGGTATTCAATTGAGTCCACTGGTAGCGGGATTCGCAATGGCCTTCAGTTCAGTCAGTGTTGTGCTGAGTTCATTGTGGTTGAAGAGATGGACTCCTCCAAACCTTCAAGGCTTTGATAAGAATACCATAGAAGGTGATGAATATGATGTTGAAAGTGGACGGAGAATAAAGAAGTGGAAATTAGGAAAAAGTGTGAAGGAGATGTTGAAATGGAAGAAGAAGAAACCCGAACAGCTAAACGATGATATCGAGCTGCAAACTAGACTACTATCAAGTCAGTGAGCCTGGCCCCTCTAATGATACACCTAAACCAAAGAACAAGGGAGCAGACAGACAGGTTGTTGTATATTCTAATACTTAATGACACAAATATGAACTACACAATGGTAAACAAACTGCTCAATTGACGACAATTCCAACAGTAACCAGGGTTCTCTTGGTGGATGTAATATTTTTCACTGGTGCGAAATGTAAACAAAAAATTCATTAGGTAAACAAACAACAACACGAACCACTCCGAAGAAGATCAACCGCTAAACCACAAAAAGAGCCCTGAAAAGCGCGTCCAAGATGGAGTTGTCCATCAATAGAATATACGGTACTTCTTCAAGCCATCAGCTGAACGTGGCCGTATCAACGAACCTCATAGCGTACGTCGCTAGTGGTGGAGTTGTTGTTTCGCACATTGACCAGGAGAATGGGCAGTTGACGAACCAAAGGTTTCTCTGTGCCAACAACAACCATCGTTCATCTCCAGCTGCCACACCACAGTCAACATACAATTTCCAGACAATCACACCAGAGGTTGAGAAAGACCAGTACGGTGTACCAAAGCCTAGCCATACGGTGCAGGTCGAAGATCAAATCCAAATCTCTGATCTTTCATTGAACTCACCGGCCTCAAGGCAACTCCAGCAATCACAGAAGATCAAGACAATATCATGCATTGCCATATCCCCAGACGAGAGATATCTGGCGGTTGGTGAGACTGGAACGCAACCTAGGATTCTCATATTCTCGTTAGCACCAGATTCAAATGATTTCCCGATATTGAGTATAGTTGAACATAATTTTGGTGTATTGGGGGTGAAATTCTCAAGCGATTCGAGGTATCTACTAAGTATTGGTGATACACATGATGGTTTCATTTATCTTTGGAAAATCAATGGATTGAGTCTTGAAGTTGTGGGATCCAATAGATGTACATCACAGATAAACGGAGTATTATGGGTTGATGATTTGATCATTACTTTTGGTGTTAGACACATCAAGATCTGGAAGTTTGAGGAATTTGAGAAGAGATCTACCATTCAAGGGAAGAATGTGATACTAGGGAATAGTATAAACTCCAACTTCGTTTATGCAACAGAGGGATGCGATGATGACAATGATCTACTGTTTTTGAACTCACATGGTGAAATATATGGATATAACCTAGAAAGTAATACATTAATCATGAGATACGTGCTTGATACAGAAAAACTTGGAGTCATCAAAACGGACGGGAACAAGGTATGGCTAGGTGGTAACACCTTGAGACAACTTCCAATTGAGAAATTGAGCAAAGAACTGGTCAAGAGTTTTGATGGGAACCTAGACTCCCCAACAAAAGTGAAGTTCACACCAAAGATCACGTTCCTCGAAAAAATCAGCGAAAGATTTCTTATCTATACGACTTCGATCGAGGAAATTATTCTTTATGATATTGATTCTCAAGTAACTTCACCATTGATCGATTCATTATCTAAAAGTGTGACTGGGATCAAAACAGCCTCAAATGGGAAAGTTGTGAACTGGACAAAGGATGGAGTGTTGAAGATCATAGAAGAGGATACTTTGAACTTGAAAGACTTGATAAAGATTGAGATCCCGGAGATCCCAAATAAGGTGATTGAGAATCATTTGACTGCATTAGAGCTAACACAGTCTAATGAGATTGTTGCGGGTGATGCATATGGTAACTTGAGTATCTATGATCTTTCTGGAAAAGTCACTCTCACTATTGCTGCTCATGAATTCAGTATCAACGACTTATGCTACTTCCAGATAGAAGAAGTTGAGTTTATTGTCAGTACGGGAAGGGATCGAATGATCCAAGTCTTTGCCAGGTCTGATACAGCAAATATCGAGGACGTCACAAGCTCCTGGTCCATTTATCAAACTCTAGATGAGCACAAAGGAAATTTACTGAAGTTGTTGTACAAGGAAAGAAAGATATATGTGAGTTCTGCTGATAGATCAGTTTCAGTCCATAGATTTTCAATCAAGGACAATGAAATTATAATTACCAAAGAGAAGAGTTTTTCACTGAAGTCTACCCCCTCAACAATAGCTCTCTATAATGATGACTTGATGATCTGCACTATGGACAAAAACATAACCATTTATAATTCTCTGGCCTTAGAATCATCCAGATCATTCAAACTTTATGATGATGACAATGAGTCCTTACTAGTTGATAATGCTCTCATAACTGCACAAGGTCTACTGATTTGCTCTTGTACAGATAAGAGTGTCAGAGTCTTCAATTACAGCAATGGAAAACAAATATCAGCAAATTGGGGTCACTCTGATGCTATCAAGTTTTTGCTATCGGTCCCACCGAATCATATAATCACATTAAGCAGTAATGGATGCTTGTTCAGTTGGCTCTGCAAGACAGCAGAAGAACCATCACAGTCTACAATTCAGAAGTATAGTGATCTGACACCGCCAAAAGTTACACGGAAAATCAAAAAGCTACCCTCTGGAACGCCTTTGAGAAGAGTAGTGAATAACTCACCAGCCTCAAGAACGCCAACGACCAATCGACTCCAATCAACTGCAAGACTCACACCAACTACGAGATTGAACAGCACCGCTAATACCAACCTTTCACCATCTCCAGGTACAACTTCCTCACCGCTGCTCATGAAAACGACGAGGATGAGTCCAAAAGGAACGCCAACACCTGCACCAAAACCAAAAATAGGGAATATGTTAACCACAGCTTCAAGGCAGACAAGATTATATAATGATAATAAGGTGTCAGTAGATGAGATACTGTTAAATCTGAGAAGGTTTAAGGAGAACATGGACTCATATACTGTTGAAGAAGTATCGTCGGTCAAGAAAGAACTCAAGGATATTTTTCATTACGAGGAGGAGCTGCTACAATCATATAATGCTTTGATTTTGAGTTCCATGACGGACTTGAAACATAAAGACTAATAAATAAGGAACAGATATATAAATAAATAAATAGATTGAGTAACGAACAGCTCGATGTGATTCAGGGTCATCATAGCAGGTAATGTGTGAGTCCTTGTTGGTCTATTATGGGTTGCAGTAAATCTGACAGCAGTGGGATGTCACTCGTCAGGCTCACCATGATGTACCAGGATTAGATCCAACAGGTCGACGTGTCTCTTCTGGATGTCCGGTATTCTCCAAGACTCCTCTTACTGCCCTGATGTTTTGACTCAGAATCTTGTTATCTTGTGCAGTGACACTTTCTTGTTTCCATCTAGCGTCAGCCATCGCCCCTAAAGCTTGAACTCTCTTGATCCTCTCCTCCTCAGCGATCAGTTCTTGTAAAGTTGGTTTATCGCTTCTCGTGAATCTGAGCCATTGCATCCATCTTGGAGGAACATCAGCAGTGGTATACTCACAGAGTCTCTGTTTCCTGTTGCGATACTCCACGGCTCGTCTTATGGGGAGATTACTTGCCAATCTGAACTCCCAGTAGGTATTTCCTTCCAAATCGTATCCCACAAACCATTTTCTTCTAAATGGAACAGCACGAATGGCTTTCCACTGATGATAAAGACGAGTCCAAGGGCTGATACCCAGTCTATCCATCTTTTGTTGGTCTGTTTACGCTGATTTTGAAGTTTCTTGTTCGTGTCATTGTGGGTTCTGCGGTGGAGAGATTTTTGTGCCAGGCAGAAAAACAGAAAAAATCCCCGAATAAAAAGACATTGGGAAGTACGCTCAGCGAGGATAATTTGAACGACAGAAACCCATAAATGAGCTCACAGAAGCTGGCATATGTGCCACCAGTACCCATTCAACTAGTGGACAACGATGAGGAGGAACAACTGCAAGAAGGGAGCAAGAATTCTGTCTCCAGCCAGCATACCTCTTCGTGGGCCTTGGATGTTAGAGTAGGGGAGTGCACCATCGTAACTGGCTCAAATGGTAAACAGTTTGCTGTCTGGGCAGTCACAATAGAAACATACAAGAAGGGACATATTCATATTTTTAAACGGTACAGTGAGTTTGATGCCCTTCGAAATGCTTTGTTGCTCAGTTTTCCCGACAGAGTTAATGAGATTCCAAAACTACCCCCAAAGAAAGTTATAGGAAACCTGAGAACCCAGTTTTTGGCAAAGAGACGAAAAGGGTTGGAGTTTTTCATTAGCTGTGTCCTCTTAAATCCAGTGCTGGCAAACAGTAATGTGGTTAAACAGTTTGTCAGTTCTCAAAATCTGCCGTGAGAACATTGCAAGGCAAATATGGTATGGTATCATTGATATCACATATGTTGACAAGATGATATCTGAGTGGTGCCTTTCACTGAGAATGCTACTGAGGGTTCTGGTTCATTTCAGTTAAGGTGTACTGCTTCAGAAGAGAAACGATTGGGTGGCCTCGGTCATCATGAGCATGCCGTAGTAAATAGTGGACTCCAAGCAACGACGTCAGCTTCGGAGGAATCGCTATAGATATGATGGTAAGATGAACTAGAGGGTGCTCACAGCTTACTAGGGTACACAGCCCAACCACTACTAATCAACACTGTATAACGACCAGCTAATGAACCCAGATCTCATTGACACAGGATTATGTAAACCCGCGAAAATTTCCTATAGAGCTGAGAACCTCATGGAAAGGTAAACATTATCAGCTGTCACCATTTTGCCTCTAAAAGCGTAGTCAGTCAGTGAAACAAGCCACGATGGACGCCATAAAGAGATATATCCACTTTATCATAGAGCTGGTAGCCAACTGGGCCTCTGGTTTTGAAGAAAGAACCCAGCTCCTCAAGGATTTGCTGCTTATTCAGTATGTTGTGAAGAGAGCCCTTCTCCATCTCTATTACATGATACGATTCAAAAACTCGTATTGGTATCTGTTTGAGCGAACCGTCAACAAGTACCCAAATAACCTAGCTCTGATATTTGCCAAGCCTAAGTATGATGGTAAAGGGGATGATGCGTTCGAGATGGTGCGCTATACATACAGAGAGTTTTATGACATCGTGCTGAGATTATCAGAAATTCTGGCTCATAGATATGGTATAAAAGCAGGAGACACAATAGGAATCAATTTCACCAATAAGCCAATGTTTCTATTCATATGGTTTGCACTATGGAATATTGGTGCTATACCAGCATTTTTGAATTACAATAACATTGGAAAACCATTAGTGCACTGTATCGAAGTTGGAAACATGGCACAGGTTCTCGTTGATCCAGACGTTGCAAAAGGTGTGAAATTATCGGAAGAGGAAATACTTGAGGCAAGTCCTAGTGTTAAGCTGACTTATTTAGATGAAGAAGCTCTTTTGAAAGAAATCCTGGATCCAAATGGCTTGAAATTCAGACAGAATGATGACAAGAGAAATCCAAACGATTATGATTATGCCACAGCTTGTCTGATTTATACATCAGGGACTACAGGGCTTCCTAAACCCGCAATAATGAGTTGGAGAAAAGCAGGTTTTGGCACCAGTCTATATGGGAGAATTGTTAAGGTGAACCCATCAAGTATCGTCTTCAGTTGTATGCCACTATATCACTCAGCTGCATCAATGTTGGGTGTATGTTCTACATTTCATCAAGGTGGTGCTATTGCTCTAAGTGTGAAATTTTCAGCAAGTACAATTTGGACTCAGGTGAAGCTGACAAAGGCTACCCATTTGCAATACGTTGGAGAGGTCTGTAGATATTTGTTGAACTCACCACCACATCCGGACGAAAAAAATCATGATTTGAAAGTTGCTTATGGAAATGGTCTCAGGGTCGATATCTGGAAAGAGTTCAAAGAGAGATTTGGCATCAATGCTATTGGTGAATTTTATGCTGCCACTGAGTCTCCATTTGCATTGACGAACTATCAAGAAGGAGATTATGGTATTGGTGCTTGTAGAAACTATGGTAAATTGATCCAGTTCATATTACAATTCCAACAGACTCTTTTGAAAATGGATCCTGAAGATAACAGTATGGAATATAGGGATCCAAAGACTGGATTATGTAAAGTTGCAGATGTTGATGAACCAGGTGAATTGTTGATGAATATCTTCAGAGCTAAGAAACCTGAGACAATGTTTCAAGGGTATTTAGGAAACAGAAAAGAAACTGAATCCAAAATTCTAAGAAACGTTTTCAGGAAAGGTGATGCTTGGTATAGGTCTGGGGACTTGTTGAAAGAGGATAAGAATGGATTATGGTACTTTGTCGATCGACTTGGTGATACTTTTAGATGGAAGTCAGAAAATGTTTCTGCCACTGAGGTTGAAGACCAGTTACTGCTGAGTCCAGCAATATACCAGACTGTGGTGGTTGGAGTGAAAGTTCCTAATCATGAAGGTCGTGCTGGATTTGCTGTAATTGAACTGCACGAAGGAAATCAAGTAGAAGATACCTTGAAAGATCTCTTAAAATATGTTGAATTACCAAAATATGCTATCCCTGTTTTTTTGAAGTTTGTTGACGAGATCCCACACTCTGATAATCATAAGATCCCAAAAAGACTGTACAGAGACCAAGTGTTACCAAGTGGTGAAAATGGGGATGAGGTGATTTACTGGTTGAATAAAGACAAGTATGAGAAACTTACAGAAGAAGTATGGATTGGAATCATTAATGGGAGTATTAAAATATAAGCATGAGTGCATATCTTTTCTTTAAGTATGAAATTTCAAATAAAAAGTATAAAATAGTCTAAGTATGACAAATGAAATGAATGGCACACTGAAAATCTTGATAAAATCATAGAAGCTTACAGTCAATTTAGTCTCCACGATGTTTAACTTGTCAGCATTACTCTCCGTAACGAAGGAGCCAGTGTCGTAAAAGTTATCCAGGAGTTCATCTTTTTCTTTCCAGATTTTGAATAACCACTCTTCAAATTCTTTTTTTGATACTTCGGCCTCCTCTTCAGTCTCATTCAATTTTCCAATTGGAATCTCATCGATCTTGTAGGTTCTTATCCAGAATTCAACTTTCTCAGGACTCTTGCCTTCCAAGAATACTTTCTCTAGTCTATAAATATCTTGACCATATTCATGCGACTTTACACCCGAATAACCAATGGTGACATCCACAACCTCTTGAACAGAGTCTCTGAGTTTCAGCAGAGAAAATCTCAAGCCAGTAGTCTTTGGAAGAAGAACGTTCCTGAAAGGCTTCTTCCCAACTTTAGCTGCATAAGCTTCAGTTTTTCCTCTGGTGTTTGCGCTCAAATTAGTCCCCTCTGGGAAGATAATCAAAGAATACGGCCAGCTAGCTTCATTATTGAAACCTTTAGGCCATGACCCATCAACTTCTTTAATGTTACCTGATGCTGGGCCTTTCCCTCTCCCATTGGCATCAAGACGGTCTAGATGAGCGCCCATGGTGACTTTATCCTTCTCCCACTTTCTTGAAAGGAAGATGAAGTCATAATTTTTCATCCCGTATCCTAGAACTGGAATCTTGGCTAATGAATCTTTGAGAATGATATAAACGAATCCCGAGAGTCTAGAGAGATAAGTCAACCACCATAAATAAACCCAATCGGTATATATCTGATGATTGGCAAAGATCACGGTGTTTTGAGGAAGAACGAAGCTCACCTGACCTCCATGTAGGTTCAACCTTGACGATGGGATATCTGGCGAGATTATTCTCATCTTAATTGGGGTGTTTGAGACAAAAGTCATCAGAGCGGTCAACAGCACAATAAATGCTTGTTTTGTAGTGGCAATCCATGCTTGCAATAGTTCGTAGTTGCTGAAGATTAACAGCCCAACCGTTTGTGTGAAGACAACTGAAAAAACACCAGCGCAGAAGAGAACAACGGTCACAATGGACTTCAACACCCCAAGTACCAAACCAAACATTCTTTCTGGTGTTTCTGGCGTTTGCCGCTACTTAAGTGATGATGACTTGTGCGGATGTTATTGGAGCGACTGCCAACACAACAATGGACTCGAACTTAACTATGGGAACGACGATGGAATACAGCAATTCTGCCAATGAGAAAGTACGAAATGCTGAGGATGCGCTGATACCGATATTGACGCGGTCGACGCTGGGTCTGTTTGGCGGTGAAGATTATGATGATAACTTGTGGAATAATGGCGTTTCTGTTTATTGCGGGATGATGATGACTCAGCAAAGATCAGATCAACGTCATACTACTAGTGACAAACTCATTAACACAGCATTACAATTTCTAATCTAGACTCTATGGATTTGTGGTGGAATTTCAACCACCGTAGATGCCATAACTTTCAAAGGCTTTCTTAATCTGTTGAATGTTATAGTTTTTGTGTAGGACCAATTGAAGCAAGACACGAGCTTTTTGAGGGTTTAGATACCCACCTGCAACAGCACCTTCGAATGGCTTCCCATCGTCATTTGCTGGCAAATTTGCCCTGGTAACACACCCATCTTGTGATCTCTTTGAGTAAATGACCGGAATGTGGTATTTCTGCCAAATGTATTTGACAAATTCGTTGGTTTCATCAGTCAAGGAACCAGCACCTGATGTGGCCAGAACAATGGCTTTGGTATCCATTTGTTGGACTGCTAATTCAATCAATTTTGGATTAAAACCTTGTACATTGTAAAAGACGGTAACTTCTGGAAGTTCATATCTTCTTTTGGTTGTGATTGGATCAGTTGATAATTCCAAACTCTCGGTGAGCTTTTTGGAATCAATGTCAATGTAAAGATTTGATGGTTTGGATGGAGGATAGTAGAAACAAACTTTACCATAAACAAAACTGCCTAGGAAACCTTGTCCAATAGATTTGAATGTATCCAATGTATTAGCATTAGTTTTGGTGATGTAAAAACCGGAACCAATACTGTCATTCAAGACGACCAAGACACCTCTGCCCTTTGATTCTTCAGAAGCTGAAACAGCAACTGCTTGGTATAAGTTGAAAGTACCGTCTGGAGAAATACTAGATGATGGACGCATTGAACCAGTAATGACTATGACAATGTCTGGATAATTTATGGTCAATTCCAAGAAAAATGCAGTTTCTTCAAGGGAATCAGTACCATGAGTTATAACAAATTGTTTGATACCTTCTTCATCGTAAGATCTTTTGATTTCCCTGTGTAATAACAAAAGATGAGTGGCGTTCAATTCTTTCGAATCCAAGTTGACAATTTGTTGATATTTCAAATGTGCAATTTGAGATAGACCTGGAACAGTGTTGATCAAGTCCTCAATCGTTAAATCAACGTCATAGCCTGAGGTTTGTAAGTCTGAGTTAGCTTTAGCAGCGATGGTACCACCAGTTCCTAAAATCTTCACAACTGGTAATGAGGCATCGTGAGAATCGACATCAATCTCGTGGGTTTTTGCACTTGTGGTGATGGACAGTTCATCGGTCACCAGAGGACCGGTCTTTTGATGTGAAAAGGGCATTATTGTTCTTGTTGAATCTGGTGTGATGAGCAATAGAGTCAAAGATGAATCAAATGAACTTTGTGATCTTTCAATCTATAACACTAATCTAAAATCTAATGATGATGACTGCTATTTTTATGACTCGACTTCTTCGGACAAATTTTTGGCTGATGCCCTTTTGCGAAAATCACTCTTATTTCGCGAAAATACAGCCAAAACGGCGAAAAACGAGACGAGCCGTTCGCACTGTTAGCGACTTGCTGTTTCCTTATTCGGAGCAGCTGCGAAACATTCTGAAAAATTGTGTCAAATGCCAACCAAACTGCATTTAGAGGTTATACACTGGAAATTCATCAAATTTTTTTGAAACTTCGATATGATGTAGACACTGACAGTCTCTTCAATATGTGGTGGGTACCATCAGATTTAAGCAGTCCAGATTGTATTTAGATGGGTTTATTCCCAATCAGGTAGTCGGCAGACCGGTATCGGAACCATTCTTCCCCGGCCAAAAAAAAGAAGATAGTGAAAGTGTGGTCGCTATATCGAAGAGGACGACTATATATGAAGACACACTCCTTTCTGCATCTTGTTCATGAACACTCCCTATATTCGATATTTATAGGCATTCTGATGTCTCTATAACCATGTCAGTGCCCAATCTCCACACAACATCGTCGTCAGCAGCTGCAACCATAAGGACTCAGTCGAGTTCGATAGATTCGACACTTTCTGTGGATCATCAGCTTAGTCTCAATGAGCCTATAGCCATCAATAATGATAACGAGAGCAATATTGCAGCACCCCAGTCTACAGAAACCGAACCCGAAACTAGATCAGGTGCACTTCGGAGACCAAGGAAGGAGAGAAGAGGTCTGTTGTCTTCAATATCTTTGATTCCAGAGCTCAATGACTCAAGGGAGTACACTGAAGGCATGAAGAACCTCATTGTGTTCATCATTGCTTTTGCATCCATGATTGGACCTATGGGTACCTCAATCGTTTATCCTGCGATAGAGAAGATGAAGGAAGAGTTTGAAACATCCACCATGATGATCAATGTTTCAGTTGGTATCTACTTAATGTCACTAGGTGTTTTCCCACTGTGGTGGTCCTCATTCAGTGAAAGATTTGGAAGAAGAAGTATTTACATCATCTCATTCAGTATGTATTTGGGATTCGCTATTGGATGTGCTTTGTCAAAGACCATCAAGTCGTTCATTGTATTTCGAATGCTTAGTGGAGGTTGTTCTGCATCTGTTCAAGCAGTTGGGGCTGGAACCATAAGTGATTTGTTCGTCACAGAGAAAAGAGGGAGAGCTTTGGGTGTTTACTATTTGGGTGCATTATTGTCACCGTTGACTAGTCCTATTATAGGTGCTCTATTGATGACTCGCTGGTCCTGGAGATCAACTCAATGGTTTCTAGTCATCTTGGCTGGGGTCATTGATCTCTCTGTCATTCTATTATTACCAGAAACATTAAGAACACAGGATAATAAAGCTTTCATCTCCCAAATTTTGGCAGAGAGGAGACGAAATAAAGAACATACAGACGAGGAGTCTCAAAGATCTGATATGCAGGATGGTGAGAAACAGATTGACAATGATGAGGAAGCCTTAGAACAGGACAATGTCATTGAGAGAATTGCATCCAGGGTTTCTCATAGATCAGCATTTAATGAGGTTGAAAATGATCATCAGTCAGTTGTCCAGGAGATTTATGTGTCAAGCAATGCTGAGAACGATCCAAGAATGGCTGAAATCAGGGAGAATGACTTACGAAAGCTAAGAAGTGAGATTGAAACCGCTATTGATGAAAGCTCAGAAAAACAAACAAAATGGCAGTTGATAAAGAACAACACCTATGAATATTTTCTAAAACCGCTGAAGGCACTGAATTTTCTAAGATATCCACCAGTTGCACTAGCAATATCCTTCTCTGCCATTTCATTTGGGATTCTTTATTTTGTCAATATGACTTTAGAGTTTGTGTTTGCTCGTCCTCCGTATAATTGGAAATCTCTATACGTTGGTCTTGCATATATTCCTAACTCTATCACATATATCATAGCTTCAATCTATGGGGGTAGATGGACTGATAACTTGTTAAAGAAATACAAGAAAGAGCATGGCTTCAATGCTCCAGAAGCTAGGATATCATGGAACATTTTCAGTGCGGTTGTCACTTTCCCTATTGCCCTACTCGTCATTGGATGGTGCTTTGACTATCATACGTTCTGGGTAACACCTTTGATTGGAACAGCATTATTCGGGTATGCCTCGATGATGACTATTGGTCCAACTGTAACTTACATTGTTGATTCATTACCAGGACGAGGTGCTACCGGTGTTGCACTTAACAACCTCATAAGACAAACCTTGGCAACGGTGGCTGTCTTTATTACCGATCCTGTAATAAATGGGATGAACACAGGGCCTGCTATGTCTATGTTTGCAGGTATTGTTCTGCTCAGTTCTGTTGTCCTGCTTATCATCAAGAGGAAAGGAACCTACTGGAGGGAAAACTACGACCTTCAGAAGCTTTACGACACTCTGGATTGATCCATATATGACAGCATTTTATATTCATAATCCACATACGCATTGACCTCTCCTGGTCAGACAAGCTATTTATTTATGTATTTATTGCTATTTCTTCATAACTTCATACTAATCTCTCCGTATTAAGAAGTAACTCCGATCGCATCACCTTCCTAATTTGTCGAGGATTCGAAATAGCGAAACATCTACGCTTTGAAACCTCCACAGTCTACAAACAGCTTATGCTTTGATAATCAATAAAAAGATGGGGGATCGCAACTCAACCAAAACCCATGGACTTCAGTCTTGACACTGCTGACTAGGCACAAGATATAGCACCGAAGGAGGATTTTGAAGTGCTTTGCGATGGAGAAAGTTGAGGACCTAGAAGCGAATGTCAGTGAAAAAATCAAGACGAGATCTATCACTGAAAACGAGATATATGAAGCTCATGATGATGGATCAGAGTCGAGGGTGGTCGAGAGATCTGAAAGGCGAGGATTGTTCGTTCAACTTTGCTGGATTCCGGAATACAAAGATCCCAGAGAACATACAAAGATTGTGAAAAGTTACTTACTGGCTGTGATCTCCACAGCAGCAGCTGTTGGTCCAGCAACTACATCAATCACTTATCCAGCAATGGAAGGAATGGTAACAGATCTGAATTCTACCAGATTCGTTTTGAATGCCACTGTGGGATTGTTCGTTCTAGCGACTGGTGTTTTTCCATTATGGTGGTCAAGTTTCAGTGAGAGGTATGGCAGAAGATCGATATACTTGGTTTCGTTCGTGATGTTTTTCGGATTCACACTAGGTTGTGCATTGTCTAAAGATGTTGTTACGTTTGCGATCCTGAGAACTTTGGCTGGTGCGTCATCTGCCTCTGTTCTGGCAGTTGGAGCTGGTACTATCGCAGACCTATACGAGCCTAAAAATAGAGGGGAGGCATTGGGCTATTATTATCTCGGTCCACTGATATCTCCACTGCTGGCACCTATCATTGGCTCATTACTCCTCATAAAATGGAACTGGAGAGCATCTCAATGGTTTCTTGTAATATTATCAGGTTTGATGCTTATATGTACTTTATTCACATTACCAGAGACATTGAGGCTGCAGGATCAAGATCCAATGGTACATAAACAGGAAGAGGAACTGAAGAAAATGAAGAAGAGCAAAAGATTTGCACGTGAAGCTTACTTGACTCTGATAAAACCACTGAAAGCATTACGATTATTGAGATACTTACCTGTCATATTGACAGTTCAGCAAGGTTCGATGTTATTTGCCATCTTATACTTGATCACTATTGGATTACAGTATGAGTTTGCTGAGGACCCATACAACTGGAAGGCCATTTACATTGGCTTTGCATACTCTCCTCAATCAATCGTGTTCATTATATTCTCAGTACTAGGTGGGAAGTACATCGATAGACGATTGACAAGATTCAAGAAGAAGCACGGATATTACGCACCAGAGTGTCGACTATCATACAATGTTGTACTAGGATGTATCACACTACCCATTTCAGCCTTGATTATTGGCTGGTGTTTCAACTTCCACACATTTTGGGTAACTCCATTAATTGGGACCTCCATTTTTGGGATTGCATTACCAATGTTGACCGGTCCAGTAGTTACCTACTTGGTTGATTCTCTTCCTGGAAGAGGTGCTTCGGGTGTTGCCGTCCTAAATTTTGTAAGGAGTATCTTTGCTTGTGTTTCAGTGTTTGTGTTTGATCCGATGGTGAAGAAAATGAAGCCAGGCCCAATGTTTACTTTGTTTGCGGGTGTCAGCCTCTTCAGCTCATTGACGACATTGTACTTGAAGAGAAATGGAGCGAGACTACGAGAGGAGTGTGATTTTGAGAAACTATACGCATCTTTAGAGTGAAAGTGTTCAGTTTAAGTTCGGCTCTTCATGATGGCCCAGACTTCTCATGAAACAAACGATGAGCCAACAAATTTATGGCAAAGCGACCTTGTATAATGATTCAACAGTGTCTGGAACAAGCAATACATTGATACGTCATTTCCACAGATCCGTGTAAGAGCCTTACCACTTAAAGCTCAGGGAGTGAGTTTTTTTGATTAGGCTCAGTTGTGTCTGAAAAGACCACGCCTGGTCGATTTTTATTAGACGTAAGAGGGTAAAGATCGTCCTTCCTCTTCCAACATGGACTGGAGCTTATCTTATTGCGTAACTGGTTCTATATTCATCATCTGAAGGCTGATTGTGCACATTCTTATACATCGAAAAAGGATTAAGTCAGTCAATTAAATATACCAAATAAACTCTCATTAATTCCTACAAACTACACTCATACTGTAGAAAGCTATTCCACGGAACTCTACATGAGACTCGAAACAAATCATAAATTGTCCATAGTGATAAGGCGTCTCTGATATTAATGAACTCATCAAAGTAACAGATCAACACCTTCAATAACTCTAAATCCTTTCCTTATCTTTACCTTTGCCGATTTATTAGTCTCTGCCAATCTCCTTACCATTTTCTTCTCTTTTGTTATACTATTCACTAATGTTAAGTTATTGATGTTTAGGACTTCATTATCTGATCTCAATTGTTTTATAGTGATTATCAGATCTTGAATCAATTCTTCATTATATCCTTTTGCGTTGATCATTGAGTCCACTGAAGGGTTCATTGGGGCTTCAAGACTCTTAAAATCAACTGGTTCTTGTATGGCTTTTGCATCTAAAACTGAACGTTCATCACTTTCTATGGTTTCGTTTGGTGATGTTTCCATTGTGTCATTGTTATGAAGAGACGCCAGCTCCCTCTCCAGTTCGACATTCTCTTCCTTCAATCTTGTAATCTCTTTGTTTCTTCTATCCTGTTCTGTTTTCGAGATAAGCTTTAGTTTATTAAACTGTTGTTGCATTTGCTCTATTTCTAATTCTAATGACTCGTTGGCTCTTGTCAATGCATCTATCTCCTCTTGGTAACTCTCAGTATCTTCTTTGATGATTGGTTGGTTTAATTGTAAATCTTTCCACTTTCTAAGTTCGATTCTTAATTCTTGATTCTCACTCATCAATGTAGAGTTCATAATCTCAGATTCTTGTAGCTTATCATTGAGACCTTGCTCTAATTTCAGACTTGAGTTCTCACGCTCCAGAGCCTTCACTCTATCATCTAAAAACTTCAGTTTATCTTCTACCCAAGGGTCCATCTCAGTTGAACTTGGAGGTGAAGTGTCATTATATGAACCTGAAGCTGGACTTAAACTTAACTCAGGGGAAGAAGTTGACCATTGTCCTTGAGGTAACATCCCATTACCAACTGTCATTTGATGGGGAAGAAATCCATCAATACTATGATTGGGATGGTTCACCATATATGGATTGGACTGTTTACGAAATGATGAGTTTGGAGGTGCAAGATCCAATCCATGACCAGAATGCATGTTTTGTTGTTGATATTGCATATTTAGGAATGAACTCTTACGCGATGACATGGAGGAGCTTGATAGCTGAGAGTGAGGCGGTTTTTGCTGTTGATTCTGCACCTGATTGTTATATCTGTAACTCTGTTGTTTGCTGAACTCATGCAACTGTTTTTGAGTTTGAGTCTTGTGATTCTTCTTATGTGTGAGAATGGACAACGAGGTCTTCTTAGGCCCATATTCAAATTTACGTGTATCAAAACTTGACAATTGTTCTGCACCGTCCAGTGGCCCCATTATGTTTGAGTCATGGGAATTGCTCAGCTTCACACTCATCTCTGTTATACTATTTCTGTAGAGCGTTTTGCTTCGTATTGGACTTATTCAGTTCAACAGGACGGAAGTATTAGAAATTGTGCTATTCAAAGTGGGACTGAAATGAATTTTTTTCCTCTTTCTAAGGCTTGTGAGACTCTCTTCCTCCAAAGTTGTTCTTCCTTCTGAATTGGATATTTGACTTGTAAATTAGCAAGAATTCCTCCGAGTAACTGTTTATGAAGAGCGTACCTTTCCAACACTCTTCAACCTTTTGAACACAAAAAACCTATCGACTCTTCAAGCACTAAGCACCAACTGAAGTAGAACGCGTTCAATGACCTCAAAGCACAAACGGAACTTCTCCAGATTCTCTTCAAAGCAGCGTAAATGAAGCAAAAAAACAAACAAGGCGTTGCCCGGTGATATTATAAATTGCCCAATGCGGAAACCCATAAACAATAGCCAACGACCGCGTTTTTTTGAGTAAACATCACTACACCAGCGTTATAGCTATGGTTGATTAATTACTCGTTCATTTTCATATTAAACTAGAAATAGTTACTTCTCAATTGTCTTCTATTTTGTATCTGCGACAGGTTCTTTGAATGGATCCGCTGACTTGCCCTGTAGCCTTGTCTCTTCAGCTTTAGCGCATCCTCTTGATCTTCTCCCATGAAACTACCATCACTAAAACTTCCATCTCCTTCCTCTTCATCATCATCGCGTGATACCTTCCCTCTTGTCGAAACATCGCTCTCATCACTATCAAGGCCTTCCAAGTCCCCTTCACTGACATCGTAATCTTCTTCATCCGAATCGCTTTCCTCTTCTTCTTCGTCGTCTTCCAGCTCATCATCAAAATCCTCATATTTCAGTGGGGTTATCCCATTCGTTTTTCTTGCTCTTGGTTTATCGATGATGACTGATGTATCTATTTTACTCGATGATATGACGTTCTCGCTTGACAAAACAGTGCCTTTTGAGTCAGCTTCTTCCTCTTCATCATCAATAATTCTCTTCTTGAGTTTCAAAACAATCTTTGGTTTCGTCTTATCAAATGACATTCCAGGATAACAAACGACATAGTCGTTGGACCCATCAACATTGAACAAATCATTTCTATCATCTTCCATATCAACATCTTCATCCTGTTGCTCCAATTTGAAGTTTTGATTATCTTTTTTGATCTCATCAATTGTAATAACTTCAATGTCTCTAGAATCACTCAAATCATCCTGTAGGAAATTAGCCAATATAGCAATATTGTTTTTCAATGGATCAAATTTTAGAGAATTACCATCACTGATATCACCATTAGACGTAACAGTTGTCATTGTTTCAACTGCAGATGCACCAACTTGATTAATCCCACAAGAAGGCCCAAAAATCAATGGTTTCCAAAGTAATTTGGTTGGATTCAACTTTACATAGTTTTTCGACTCCCAGTTAGATATGATTGAGTTAATCTTCTCCAAATTTAAACGTATTCCATATTTCCCAGTAATAGGATTTCTTACCAACCCTTCAATCTGTTCCAATCCAACTATAACATCTGATGGAATCATCCCCGTAAGATTTGACAACTGTTGAATTGTGATTCTTTTGAACGATTCACCATCAGAAACCAATTCACCATACAACTGTTTCAATGTATATGAGATCTTTATCTTCCAGAAGTTCCTATAACTCAATAATCCCAAATCTGATAAGGGCTTCTCAGGAGTACCCTGTTTAAACTCTCTCTTTGATAACAAATATGAAAAATCCATCAATAGATTTCCATACCCCTTTCTTTGATATATTGGTAATGTCAAGATACAACTGACATTATAGTTTGTTGAGTTCAACTTCTCTTTAGAAAAATATCCAACGAAATGGTGAATTTTCGTGATTGGATCCAACTCAGTCAAGACATAAAACATAAACGGTTCAACATCATAGTATAAAGTCTTGGAATTCAAAAATAACTTAGCCAAAAGACATAAATTCTGACAATAAATCACGTGTTTTCTACCATCAACTTCAAATATTGAGTTTTTATCATCTCTATAAATCTCATCACCTGGAGGATGGGATAAATCACACTTCAATCTATGTCTGTGCAATATAAATTTTGAGCTCATATATTTCAAACAATGTTCACAGATGTAAAGAACCCTGTTCTGTGAATATTCTTCAGGATATGGGGCAGTATACCATGTAGCAATCTCATAATCTCTAATATGTATGAACTTTATCTTTGAAACATTAGAGTCATTAGTATTCTGTAACTCAGTGATAAATGTCTGATTTAAGGTGATTGTATTATTCCTTAATCTCTCAGGCTCACTTTTTTTCAGTAATCTCTTGAATAATATACGATCTTTCAGAGTTGGAATGGCTTTATTGTTCTGAGCATCTGTTTTGGATAGAGCCCCTCTATAAGGCAGCTCATCGTCAAGATCATCGAATTCGTCATCCAAGGCATTATGCGAATCGAGATCGTTCTCCTCATTAACGTTGAAATCATCCATCTCATGATCTTCAATGTCAATGAGTTCATTTTTTCTTAATGGTGATGGGTCTCTAAATTGAAAAAATTTACTTCTTGGATATTTGATCTTGATGTTGTACTTATGATTGGATTTATTGATTTGGATGTTTGGATTGGTTGACTTAAGTTTGATCTTGGGTATTGGTTTTACAGATGGACTTCTTGATCTTCGTGGAGTTGAAGCTGATGTAATCTCATCATCATCATCAGCTCCATTGTTATAGTGATGATTTCCTGATAACAAATCCCTCAATTGTATCTGTTGGTAATAGTTCACCTGATTATCCCTTTTCCTTAAACTTCTGGGCGTACTCGCCGTACCATCATCTTTCTTGTTCTCAAGTTCCAATATGGCTTCTTCGTTCAATTGATCATAGTCTTTATTATCCGGGATGATTAAGTTCTTCAATAGGGCTCTTTTTCTTCTCAAAAGACGTTCTTCTGGAGTGAGATCCCTCGAAGACGATGAGGAGGAGGAGGACGTAGACGGAGGAGACGAAGACGGGACACAATTGCCAAAGATGGGATCCTTCATATCATTCAAATGGAGTTTTTGGGTTGAATTCGTCTCTGTTTTCGCGTTTGTTTAGACTTCAACTGCTGAATTGACTTATTTACAACGGATAGTGAAACCACTGATTCTTTTATCAATTGAATCGGTGATGTTTGAGAAGATGATTGGACACAAATCAGAACAAAAAGACCAGCTTCTTAGTCCAATCCAGCTTGTTAAACAGAGATTGATCCAGCTCTCCAAACTAGAATCTTTCGAATTTTAGACATTTTTGATTGTGTTTTTTTATAGGCGGTGGGGAGGGTAATCCATGGGTCTAACTGTCTTAATCTATCGGGAAACGTTTGAATGTTATGGCTT
Source organism: Wickerhamomyces canadensis (assembly GCA_003707015.3). Taxonomy (NCBI): domain Eukaryota; kingdom Fungi; phylum Ascomycota; class Saccharomycetes; order Phaffomycetales; family Wickerhamomycetaceae; genus Wickerhamomyces; species Wickerhamomyces canadensis. The sequence goes on along the minus strand of PPMU03000025.1, from coordinate 91,945 downwards.
TCGTCTGCTGGACGTCTTCTTGTACTACAGATTAATCGAATAAAAGATAGAACAGTTACTTTATAGATTTTGACAAAAAAGGAGTATAAAAAGGGCTTGAGATCATAATAAGAAGGACATAATAATCATAAATGAAGGTAGAAAAAAAAGTATCAACCTCAAACAGTTGGAACAGATCTTGAACCCCAGATACTAGAACCGTTATCCAGTCCCAAGTTCAACGCATTCAGAGTATCATTCAGGTCATTGTCATTACTTGATCCAGATACACTTGAGCCACCAGCATAGTTTTGTTCTTCCCACTGTCCTCCAGTTTGATGTTGTTGGACTTGTTGTTGACCTTGACCTTGTTGATGGACTTGGTTAGTGTTTTGGGGATGGAAGTTCTGTTGTTGTTGTTGTTGAAACTGGTAGTTTTGCTGCGAGTGCGGCAAGGATTGCTGTTGTTGAGGTGGTGGAGCAGTCATGTTGAAACGTGAGAATGATTCCAACCCTGGTGTTGATGGCTGTGATTGTGATTGTGATTGAGCCAAGTATCCAGATTGGTTATACAAGTTAGGAACGACTCTTGTTGGGGTTGGGTTATTTCTCAGTAATGCAGCTGAAGATAAGGAGTTATTGTTATTAGACAACCCCAGTGAAAAACTTGGTGGAATTCTTGAATTAGCAGTATACTGTTGAGCTGGGGACTGTGGTGGGATAGTAGTCTGGGTTCTGAATCTTTGAGATTGATGCTGACCTTGTTGGTTTTGTTGCTGGAGTTGAACTTGTTGTTGCTGATTTGGATTGATATTATTAGCTTGAGAAGATAACAGTGGAATTGCAGAATGTGATTGAGATCTCAACAAAGGAGATGGGTCATGAATCAACGATCTTCTCTTGATCAAAATCAGATTGTTATCGTATGTTTCAATTAAACCCAAGTAGCCACTCAAGATAGAAATGATTCTTCTATGTGATTGGGATAATGAACCAGGGAATGCAATTTCATTGTACAGTCTATCTCTATCATCTCTAAAAAATAACAATTGACTGTAGTATTCCAAAGTTTCTGCATCATTGAAATCAACCTGCTGAGGAGGGGTTGGTAAATTATTAACATGAGGGATTGGGGCATAAAATCTCTCAGTTGTATTGGCCATTGATCCTGAAGCACCAGGACTAGAGCTCGAGATCAACTGACCATTAGCTGAGGAAGGCAATTGATTTTGGTTTGGCAACTTAGTGATTCCAGCTGGGGCTGAAGCAACACTAATCATGGAAGCCAGAGAAGCATTGGAGGTTGAACGATGTTGTTCTTCCAATTGACCTCTCTTCTCACGTTTTTCACGTTCAATTCTTTCACGTTCAGCCAATGGTAACATTTTCTTGTATTCAACTCTTAATTTTCTACCACCAATTTCACGACCATTCAATTGTGTAACAACGGCAGTGGTTTCATCAGTTGAGGTGAAATTAGCAAAAGCTAAACCTCTAAAAACACCATTATCAAAATGGTAATTAAAAGCATAAGGTAATGGAAGATCTAATTTTGTCATAACGTCTAATAGTTGTTCTTTCTTGATAGCGAAAGGGATATTTTTGATAACAATTGCAGTTGGAATTAATTCATCATCATTTAATTCATCATCATTATCAAAGTCATCTTTATTAGTATTATTTTGGTTGTCATTGTCATTAGTGGAATCATAATCATTTCGCTTGACGTCATCAGATTTGCTTTCAGGGACAGCAACGTTTGAATCGGTTGCATTTCCAGTTTGTTGGACATTAGTGATGCTTGGGGAAGCACGGGTTGATTGAGAGTCATAATTTGCTTGGATTGATTGGGTAGGGGTTTGTTGCAACTGTTGGCTCTGGAACTGTTGTTGCTGTTGCTGGTGATGCTGTTGCTGGGCTTGTGCCTGTTGCAGCTGTTGATGATGTTGTTGCTGTTGTAACAAATATGTTGAATTCAAATTGTTACCATAACTATTGACAAAATTTTGATTTTCAATAGGATTATTTGAATTTAAAACTTGTTGTTGTTGTTCAATCCAGGGAGTAACGTTCAGATTACCTTGTTGCAACCAATTTGAGTTGTTGTTGCCACCATTCGAAGAAGTTGGAGGAGGTGCAACTTGCTGAGGCTGACCAAAATAGCGAGACTGGGTCAGTCTTGAGGCAGTTGGAGTGGCACCACCGTAAGCAGAAGAGGCATAACCAGACGCAGAGGACATTGAAGAGATGGAGGCACGTCTATTATCTTGATTGTTGTCAAAATTGTTTGGGGTTGTTGTAAATTGTCTTAAATCCATATTGTGAATATCTTCAGGTAAGCAAGACAAAAAAGATGAATAATAACCGGAAAAGTATGGAAATGGCAGGAAGTAAGCTCTTTGATCTTAAGTGTTATTGCAATACGGTTGTACCAGACATTAATCAGCAAAATTTGATTTTGCCTTTGTTTGGTGTTTTGGTGAAATTAGGTGAAGTTTCAGTAAGATTACAAAAAGAATCAACAAAACTCAATAAGGCTGAAAAAGCGTGGATGAAAACGGAATTTGAATCACAAAAAACCGGTGTAGCTTGAAGGTACCGACAGCAGCACGTATTCTCTATCAAAGCAGAGCAGATAGCGTTTTCTCAAGCAAAGTTAGTCTGACAAAAACGTCGAATTCAACTATTTTTTTTTTTTGGTGGAACTTTTTTCAAATTTTGAGATTTTTTCCTGCCAATAAAAATTCGGAAAAAGTCAGAAACGGTAGGGGCAGTACAGCACGCTTCAGCCATTTCGGATCAGTAGAGGCTGTTGGTGTGGACCTTTGGGGTTCTGGATTTGTTGAGGAGAAGCAGGCCGAGATGGCGTTCACAACGGTGCTATTTTCATTTTGAGGCAAGGCTGTTTGGTGGATCTAGTTGAGATCGTGTTCAGCCTGGCCAGTGGTGGTCAGCAGCATCACGTGATGATCAGTACTAGATCGACAGCGAGAAGTGTCTGTTAATGATGAACAACCAGCTGTAGAACTGAGTTACGATCATTCGAATTGTCATGGTCAGCAAGTGAGCTCTAGACGCAGGGAGCAATGAATTCCAAGTCCCCAACCTTCAATCAACGCCCTACAACCATCCTCATCATGGTGACATAAGCAGCTATCGCAGATTCACACACCTTGTTCGCGGAGAGTCGCTCAATTATTATTCTGAACGTCCAAATTTGTACGTGTTCAATCGCCCATTCAGCTCCGTCAGTTTCAGTTCAGCGCTCACAAACACCTTCGAAATGGTGAGTTTTGTTCTCAGAGTGGTCACAGTACGATCCTGGGATAAGAATATACTAACAATGTCGATTTCTTGAAGTCCTCCCCAGCTCCAGGTGGTCAACGTACCGACATCAAAAGACGTAATAATGCCAAATCAAAAGCCAATGCTCAGCAACAGACCCCAACCTCGACTAGATCTGCTGGCTTTGGTGGCTCTTCTGCAAATTTATTGAAACTATACACTGAAGAGGCACAAGGTCTAAGAGTGGATCCTCTTGTTGTTTTGTTCCTTGCTGTCGGTTTCATCTTTAGTGTTGTGGCTTTACATGTTCTTGCTAAAATTACTGGTAAATTTTTATAATCTTGGAACTTTGAGGTTAATAAAGAAGTCAAAGAAAATGTGATTTTGCTTCAGAGTCATGGAGTTTAATAATGTGTACAATATAAAAATTCTTAGTATTTTTTTGTGATTTTGCTATATACAGAAATCTTCACCTCATCTTGTAAGTACATGATCATTACTATTCTTATAAGTTCACCTTCTATAGATCTCTCAATAATGCCTTGATGACTTTTGAGACATGATCCTTATGAACAAAATGCTTTTCATGACCTTTGTCACTAGTGATCTCCCAGTGCCATTCTGTGGAATATTCATTATGGAGATCTTCATAACTCTTCAATCCATTCCATCTCTTACCACGGATTTCCAGTTCCACAGTTGGATAGTTCTTACCAATCACCACTATTATTGGGATCCCTAACATTCTCGATTGATTGATCTTTGAACCAAAATTGGCATTTGGTCTTTGATCTAATTGAATATCTAAATCAGAATCAATATTATTTTGGATGAATTCATCGACTGTACTTTTGTCAATTTTTGGTGATTCAATGATCGATATATCATATGGAGATATCACAGATGGCCAAATAAGACCTTCATCATCCCTTGAGATCTCAGCTATTGTTGCAATGATTCTTGAAACTCCAATACCATAGCATCCCATCTCAATCAGCTTTAATTTGTTATCTTGACTCACATAATTAGTCTCCAGAGATCTTGAATATTTATCACCAAGGTAAAAAGTATGACCAACTTCAATCGCGTTCGTTCCTTTCAATCGACCACTTTCACAAATCCCACAAATCTCGCCTTCAATTGCTTCCACGATGGAGACATCAGTGAACATTGAGAAATTATTTCTTTGAAATATGTTCAATGGGAAATCAGGCAAATCAGTTGAATCATCCAGTCTAATATCCATGACTCTGATGATCTTTTTAAACAACAGATCTTCTTCATTCTTACTGAATTCCTTGATTAATTCTTCAGGATCTTGTTCTAATGTCTCCATATTGATATCCTCAACATGATCTTTCAAAAAATTAGGCATGAATAATCTATCACTTGGATAATAAGCCGCAATTAAAGTCTCACCGTCATTACTTAGTGCATATTTCACATGAGCTGACTTCGCAGAAGGTGTGTCATCATCGGGTATGGAAACAGTTTTCTCAACATTGGAAACAGCATTACACTCAGAGCATTTATATATGAGATCTTCACCTTTTGATGAAACGATATGCCATTCTTCAGATAGATTCCCTCCAATATCACCAGAATCAGCTTGTGCTATCTCGAATGGGATTTTCAAATCTGTAAAAATCTTGAAATATGCTCCTCTAACCAAATTATATGTTTCTAATGCACTTTTAGAATCAATATCAAAGGAATATGCATCTTTCATCAAGAACTCACGACCTCGAAGTAATCCACCTCTAGGTCTTTTCTCAAATCTATACTTTCTTGAGATTTGATATAATAACAGTGGTAAGTTTTTATAATTAACATTCGCTTTATTCACCAGTTCAGTGATTTCTTCTTCATGAGTTGGAGTCAAACAAAAATCCAAGTCCCCATTCTTATCATTAATATTCATCTTGAATAATTCATTGTTTCCCCATCTTCCAGTCTTTTCCCATAGTTTCTTTGAACTTATTGACGATAGTGAAACTTCAGCCCCACCAATCTCATCCATTCGTTTTCTAATTATACTTTCTAGTTTTCTCAATGATCGCAGTCCTAATGGTAACCAATGGATAACACCAGATGAAGGTTGGTTGATGAATCCCAGATCCTTCAATAGTTGATGTGTGGGAACGCTTGAAGGGATCGGAAGTTTATGCTGAGGCTTCAGAGCAAACACCTGCTGCAGTGTGGCCTTTGAAAGATCAACATTCCTCACAAGCCCAGTGACTTTCATCTTTGATTCACCAATTGACCGGCTTTAGAGAGTAAAAAAGTTCGAGATTTCATTTCTGTTTACCTTTCCGGAGAGCAAAGCCGCATTACATAATCAGCAAGAACATTATTATAGCAAAGTAGCAACAAAGCAAATGACTTGAAATTTGAATCTGGGTGGAAAGCAATACTGGGAAGTCATTTACGTCATCTCACGATGACCATCTCATATTTTTATCCAGACTAGTATATAAAGAGAAAGAGATATCCAATTTTCGTTCAAATGTTATGAATCTTCCTATTCCATAATCAATCAATTCAACATGCTTAGATACTCATCAACCTCAAGATACATCATTACTCGTGCTCCTTCTGCAATCCTCGCTAGATCGGCAGCTGCTCGTTATTTGACAACCACACCAGCCAGATACTCTATTTTCCAAAGTGCCAAAGAGAAATTAGATGAACTTAACCATAAAGTTGGGGAAGCTGCTGCTGGAACGATGGATAAAGTTGAGGACTTAACTGAGTCCGTTAAGAGTAAAACCAAAGAAGTTTACGAAGAAACAGATGGGACTGCTGAAGGTCTTCATAAAAAAGTGAAACAGCATCTGAATGTTGATGGCGAAGAAGTTTTAAACAAAGCTAAAGCCAAGACTAGAGAAGTTGCCGATGACCTGGCTAAAAATACCAAAGAAGGTTTCGAGGATGCTAAGAAAGAGACCAAGAGAAGCTATGAAGATGCTAAAGATGAAGTCAAGAGACATACTTGAAACCAGAAGACATATCAAACTACATCTGGATGCCGCTTCTTTAGGAACTGAATTCTTCGTTTATAATCATGATAATAAAATATAGTAGGAAAAGTGATATAAATTTTGTAGCAAACAACTGAACATATAAAATCATTTACCGAAAAGTATAACAACATCAAGAAGTGGGGGTCATAAAACAGGTCCAGATCATTTTGAGCACCGTCCTTAACTAGCACAGCAAAATAAAGATAAAATAACATGAGTTCGAATATGAATGATGGATTTTGTTGATGATGAATGGACAACATCAAATGAATATAATAGCAACATAGGAAAATTGAAGGAGTAGATTTTTTTGTCATTGTTTTGATTGGTGGTTTCAATCATGATTTGGAATATTATTCATTGAACAGTGCCCCTACAGGAGGCACTGAATTCTTGATTGGTTCCACCCTAATATTACTAGTATTGTAATGGATGGATGTGGTAGTATCCTCATCATCGCTAGCAATGGAGCTTGAATTATAATAACTGAATGACCCAGTTCTTAAACTTGTGATGGAGTTGATAGGGCTTGCATATCTCATTGAATGAGATCTTTGTTTTTTGGAATATGTTATTGGAATTGAAGCAGTGGATGGGTTTGAAATGGAGTTTTTTCTCGGACTGTTGAATCTCTCACTAAAGACTAACGGATATGGGGATGGATGACTAAAGGATTTTGATCTTGTTGAGTCTTGGGTTAATAAGAAGGACGATGTTGATGCAATAGATGTCTGAGAGGAGTTTGAATATGATCTGATGAAGTTACCATTGTTATTCATTGATGACGATGATGTGTGTAGTGGATGGGGGTGAGAATGATGATTATGACGTTTGATATTTGAAGTGGTGATTGTTGTAGTTGGTTGAAATGAGGATGATGATGATGATGACTCAATCAAGGCACTTGTTGATTTCGATTTTTCCTCCAGTTGACTGATTCTATCTTGAATTTGTAACTCAGTTCGTAATGGCAACAAGATACTCAACTCAGTGAAACTTAATTGACGTTCCCTTCTAGCCAATAATAATTGATCTTCTTCAGGCGACCAAATATTGGCAGTAGTAACAATCGCTGTTTTGTCAGTTAATAGTTCATCATCATCCGAAGATGAAGCGGAAGAGGATGATGAAGACGATGTTGAAAATGATCTGGATAATGGATCTGGTTCATCTTTTGAAGAACTCACTGATGAGTATCTAGAATTATTATTGAAACTCCACTTATTGTAGTTGACCGAAACATTGACTGGTTCAGTGGATCCATTACTACTAGCAATTTTGATAGGAGATGAGGATGATTTGAACTGCGGTGGGATCGAGGTAAATTTGGCAAGACCTGCAGCATTATTGGTTGGACCCAAAGGAGGTGATACTAAAGGAGAAGCAGTGACGTTCAAACTTGATGAGGGTTGTGATGGGGTTGAAGTATTTGAACCGACAGAACCATGAGCAACAATAGCAGCAGCAGTGTTGTTGTTGTTAATCGCAACAGGACCAGGAGTGGAAGAGGCCGTTGAAGTTGGTGTTGAGCCAGCTTTGAGGGAACCCGATCTTAATCTTCTCCATCTGAACTGACAGGCATTTGGAGTTCGATGTGAGAAATGAGATGCTATTTCTTTCCATCCTAGTTTCTGCTGTTCTTTCAAATGACGCAACAGCAAATCATCTTGTGGATCCCAGGAAGAAGGAGTTCTTGTGAAGACTCTAGTCAGCTTGATGTCTGACGTCTGTGGAGAATGGGACTGAACTTCTGCCATCATATATGTGGGTCCAGCGTGATTCTATTCTTTTGTTGGAAAAGTGATGTGAAAAGCGGGCAGTATTCTGTATTCTTACCGGGGCGATGAGCTGATTGTGGAACCGCGCGCGATGACTAGAAATCAGTGAAAGAACGGAGGGAGAAGGCACAGCACCCAGAAAAGAGCAGACAGAAGGAAGCAGCCGGTGCAAGGCAATAGACAGTGGCAATAAGGGACAGAGCTTCTCTTGAGATTGATTTTTGTTCAGGAATGCAAAGTGGTTCCTGTGGTTTTTCCTCTATTTTTTTTGGGGTGGAGCGGTGAACAATCGTCGAGATGAGCTTCTGTAAACGGATGTCAAAGCGAGGACAAAGAACAATGAAAGCAGTCGAGGATAAAACTTTGAGAAGCAACCTGCTGGCGAGCGTAGCTGTGATGACAGTCAATACCTTTCACAGGCAGTTTGCGTAGCGAAGCGAAGACGTCGAAGTTGCTTTCGAGAACGAACAAACAAACTGGCTGATATCGTCTTCGGCCAACGCAATTAGCCAATAATCAGCCAAGTACGTGGTCCTTGTGGCGCGTACCGGGATGCGTTCGGTAGGGCCAGCACGTATAATCTCCACAGATAACCTCGAGGGAGCTACGCGTTGGTCAGTCACGAACGTTGGTGACTATTTCATTCTACAATGGTGTGATTTGGTGTTATATAGCATTGTCCACTTGATTAAAGAGCAGCCCTTTGTCCTCAGCGATAGAGATACGTGACAAAGGTCTGCTTCACAATTGGTGGTATTAGCAAATCACAAGATCCATCCAAACACCACTCACCACGTCCATTTTTTTTCAGGACTCTATTAGCTTTCCTAAAAGGGTAATCTTCTTGTGCAGTATCTGAAACCACACTAAACGTTCCCGATTCAGCGAATAACACAGGCTTAGGACAATGGATCTGTAAGGGATCTAGCATCCAGATGAGATAGTGACTTCACGCTCGAAACGGTGTGGCTGGGAGATGAATGGACCACTGGACAGTGGGCAGAGCTGTGAACGCACCGATGACCCAGATCAACTCAATGGCCATCTTTTGCAGCATCTGTTCATTTTGACAATCATTATATCTCGCTTCCTGTGGTACTGACGTTCTCGTGAATCACTTGGTAGCCTAAAAGCGATCAATAGCATGCTTCTAGCACTGTCTTAAATCCTTATTTGCTTATCTAATCAATTTTCCAATGTTCGTTATTTGTCTGTTCTCCAAACAATTCAACAGCATATAAAGCCAACGTACTGAACATATTTATCCAATTCCAAAACAACCATGGCTGAACAATGACTTGTACTTCCTCTTTCTTTATTCCATTCTCTAATGGAATCCACCATCCCCAAATACACAATTCTTCATCTAGTTCACCAGAATATTGCATCATCAAGTGTGTGTAGACCGCAATGACAATACACGGACTAAAAGCATATATTATTCTCATGCTTTTTGTTGATGGTTGTGAACTTTTCAAGACTGGGATGATTCTTGTAGCTGAATAGAAAACTGATACTCTATAAGCCAGATTGACCAAAATTGCAGGTGTGATTGTTTTGCATGCTGCTATAAGGAATTCGATAACTGCTTGAAATGAGTTTGGAACATTCATAGTTAAGGATTGAACAAGGTGCGTTAATGAATCAGTGATTAATAATGGTAAATAATGTGTCTCTTGTTTTAATTGATTTGCAGCTGTTGAAATCAGTAATCCAATCTCATTCGTTGCCAATTGAGATAGTTCAGGAAATGTTTCATAGATACATCTGACAATATATCCAAATAACAATGAGCTTTCAATAGTAGAGCCTTTCTTAGATATTATTCCGTACAATCCTAAACCGGAACAAAAAGTCAAAACGGCCCCAATTAAAGATGATGATAATGAGCTGATCTCAATAGGGAAGCAATAAATCTTATAGAGAAAGTACAATGAGGTAGTGATGATTCCACCAGAACTCAAAAGACTAACGATTACCCAGCTTTCAGATTTTTTGATTTTCAACCATGTAAAAGTTTGCCCAATTGATTGGATGGCTAGAATTGTGCACAATCCTTCCAAAATTGTAAACAGTGGGGTTGAATTCAAAATGAACACTCTCCATGGCTTAATGACAAATTGATAATATATCAGGTTCTCTTCTTTTAATTTCTGAACATCATTATTATAATTAAATATTGAAAGAAACAAAGTCAACAAACTTGGAATCAGTAGATGTTGGGAATAATAAATGAATTGAAACAACGAGTTCTTATATAGTATTAGCCTTAGAACAGTCAGAATCCCATACAAGTTGAATAACGTCACAGTGAATGCTAGTCCACAATACACCCCACCAACTTGAAATGATATTGGAATTGTCAATACTATAAGCACTAGATAGAGCGTTGTGAAGAAAGCACGTATTGCCTTGATTAGTTTCTTATATGTCGTCATGGTAGGAGTTCTAGTATAAAAGATTCGTGTCTTTCCAATGGTGAAATGCTAGAGTGGGTATGAATTCTTGTTATCAGAAACTCGTTCTTTAACCCTTAATCCTTTGGCATATAATCTTAGCTATGATCACAGTTTTGAAAAGAAACACAACAATAAAACCAAGATTTGCAACAGGTCTAATTCAAACACAACAAAAGCTCAAAACTATCACTCCAAATGACTAATTCAGCAACGTCAGAAACAAAGATGTAGACTCCGTCGAAAGTTATACAGTGTGTTTCAAGATTTTGTTAGAACAAAAATTATGTGAATTCAATTCAATTTTTTGGAATTTTAAACTCACAGAATTTCGCGTCAAAAATCCGAAAATGATCCCAAACGGGAAACATATCTGTTTTGGGCTTTCTCTATTGTTGAAAAGCGTTACCCGTATCAACGTTACATAATATCACGTGAAGAGTTTGGTCAAGGCACGTGAGTAGTGATGACATAAGCGATGAGGAAAAAAAAATTAAGTAGAGATGAAAACAAATAGGCATTATTGTCTTGATGTTTAGACAATTTCTCCAATCATACTGCTGCTAATCGATCATGGGTGCCAGTGATCATAGAGAACAAAAGAGGAAGCAGAAAGACGATTTCGTCAAGGAGAGAGGGCAATCGACACATAAAAGATCAAAGCCCAACAGAGGTAGAAGTGAATATAGAGAAGTCACAAGAACTGCAAAGAGACCCTCTCAATATGAAGATAAAGAGTTGGAGCTAAGTGAGACCGAGGAGAGTGACCTTGAATCTGAAGAACAAGATGATGATGTTGAAGGAAGAGGTGATGCTGAAGATAAAAGTCAAGCTTATAATGCCCTGTTGAATCTTTTGACTGTTGAGCAAGAGATTGATTCAGAAGAATCAGAAGAATCAGAAGAATCAGAAGATGAAGGTGAAGGTGAAGGTGAAGGGGAATTGAATAAATCAGAAGTCGACACTGATGAAAGCGAAGTTGAAGAGGAAGAAGATGAAGAACATGTTGCTGGTGTTGTCGAAGAAGATGAGGAGGAAGACTCTGAGGAAGAGTCCGAGGAAGAACTAGACTCTGATGATGAAGATTTGTCAGACCCATTTGAGTATCATTTCGCAAATTCGTCAGAGAAATATCTAGCAGACTGCATCAAGACATTAGAAACCGAAGGAAATAAGTGGAAAAACGTCAAGATCTCTTCAAACAACCCCTCACATTCAATTGTAAAATCCTTACCACCTTTAGAATCCTCATCCAAATACTCAAACATCCCAACGAATCATTCCTTCAACAGCTATAACATTAAATCAAGAATTCTTGAACCCTTCAAAACTCACAATGGTGATGATTTTGACTCATCAAATGATGTTGCTGAACTAATCTTGGATCCAATGTTTTCTTATAACGATGTGTTATTCCCATACGTCAATCATGAGAAAGTTCAAGACTATAGAAAACTATACTCATTACATGTGTTGAATCATGTTTTTAAAACAAGAGACAGAGTTCTGAAGAACAATACAAAATTGCATCTACAGAACGAAAAAATATCAGAGGGGAAAATAAAGCCTGAAGATGAAAAAGAATTTAGAGATCAAGGGTTCACTAGACCAAAGGTATTGATTCTTTTACCAACTAGACATCATTGCTATTTAGTTGTTCAAGAACTCATCAAGATTGCGGGATTAGAACAGATTGAAAACCAAAAGAAATTCAAAGGACAATTCTTTGATGATTCAACCGTCCCTGATAATAAACCAGATGATTTTAGGGAATTATTTGAAGGAAACACTAATGATTTCTTTTGTTTGGGAATAAAATTCACTAGAAAATCCTTGAAGTTATACTCATCTTTTTACAATTCAGATATAATTCTAGCATCTCCAATTGGATTACAATTGATCTTAGAGAATCCTGATAAGAAGAAAAGACAGACCGATTTCCTAAGTTCTATAGAGTTATTCATCGTTGATCAGGCTCATGCTATTGAATTACAAAATTGGGATCATGTTTCCACAATCTTGAAATACTTGAACAAGATTCCTAAAGAATTACATGATACTGATTTTGCAAGGGTCAGAATGTGGTCAATCGAAGATCAAGCCAAATATTTCACTCAATCTTTGATATTCACACAGTATAACACTCCAATTGTCAACAATCTATTATCCAAGTCAAACAATATTTTTGGAAAAAATAGATTCAGAGCCATAATTCCAAATGAAGAAAGTGCAATGTTCAAAGTTGGGTTAAAAATAAGGCAAATCTTCACTAGATTCAACTCAGTTTCACCATTTGATGAACCTGAGGAAAGATTCAATCATTTCAAATCAGTCATTGTCCCTGCACTATCCAAATCAACTTCGTACGAGGATGGATTGTTGTTCTATATTCCATCATATACTGATTTTTTGAGAATCAAAAATTATTTACATGAAAAAACCTCTCTGATGTTTTGTGATGCTAATGAATATTCAGAACAACACGAGCTATCAAGATCAAGAGCATTATTTCAACAAGGAAAGAGAAAAATTTTGTTATACACAGAGAGATTGCATCACTATAGAAGATTTGACTTGAAAGGTGTCAAGAACATTTTGATGTACGGTGTTCCAAACAATCCATATTTCTATACTGAGGTTGTTTCATCAATTGGAAGATCTGTTGTTGAAGAGATTGCAGATTTCAACATCTCCACTGTGAGATGTCTATATTCCAAGTGGGATGCATTGGCATTGGAAAGAGTTGTTGGAACACAAAGGGCTCCAATTTTGACCCATGGACAAAATGAATTCTATGAGTTTAGATAGGTCTATAGAACACAAAAAAATAGAATTGAAGACACCATTGATCTTTGCATAGACTTCTGAAGGATGTAAGACAGACGGTGTCGGAACCGCGTTTAAAGAACATGCTTACCCGGCCCTTCCACCGGGACTTTGGAGCGATGCCGTTGCCTCGCAGGGACTAAGAGCCTCATACTAACTACGTAATGGAATTTGCCCTAACTACGATTGGGCAACTCAACTATTAATGATAATTTGATGAAAATCAATCGTAATTCTTGGGGAATCTTCGTATATCTACAAGGAAAGAGTGAATATAATTATGAGAGTACTTTGTATCCGAGTCAGGTCCTTTTCTGGATAAGGCTTTGTGGTTTGAGATTGCTTTTACTCCAGATTTTGTGAGATTCCGGAGACTCCGGGTCTCAACTTTGAGACTGGCAACCTCAGGTTCACACTTCAAGTTCATAGCCACCAACCCCAGATTTCTGTCGGATAAACCAATCAACTCTCAGGGATTTGTGATGAGGAGAAGAAAAAAATGTGGAAAGGTGGCAAATGGGAAGACGTGTAACTGCATTTATCGAATCGACTGAAATACCCTTCTTCAAGCACACCACATAAGGAAGTGCCCAATGGCTGTGTTCCTCAATAGAAATCCCGTGGAAAGTGCTTGCTGTTTTCTTTTTTTTTCTCGAAGGCCGGTAAAGGTGCCGATTTTCTGTATTGAGCAAAAGAGACTAGCCAAAAAATCTTTCTTTTATTGCAAAGCCAGAAACACCAAAACAAAATTTCCACCGTTCACCAAACACCATAGAAAGCATCAAAACACTTCCGTTTGAAAGAATTGTCGTGTCGTTGTTATTGTCCGTTTACTGATTGATCCCGCCTTGTCTTGAGTCATTATATCTTGGTGTTTTTGCGTTTTTGTTGCTACTATTTTCCTAGTTCCAACAGATTCAAATACACTATCATTATAACTCATATTTGAGAAACACTGATTCAAGTTTCAACTGATATTGATCTTCTGAGAGTGATATATATCAACTGTGAGAAATTGAAATATTGAGTTCAACCATATCCATCAGTACTTGTCCATATTTTTTGATACTCTTTCACCATGCTTAGAGCTCTTCGTGGGTCTTCGTTGCCACGTTCAAGACTGGTCAACAGTCTAAAGTCATCAACAAAAGGTTCATTACGTGCTTATTCCACTTCATACGATGGATTCTTATCTACATCAAACGCTTCTTACATTGATGAAATGTACGCTGCTTGGAAGAAAGATCCAGCCTCTGTTCATGTTTCATGGAATGCTTATTTCAAAAACTTAGATGGTAACGTTGCACCAGGTATTGCCTTCACTCCACCACCAACTATTGTTCCAACCCCAGCTGGTGGTATTGGTCCATCTGTTTCCACTTCAAGTGGTGCTAATGACGAAGTCTTACTACATTTGAAAGCCCAGTTATTAGTTAGAGCATATCAAGTTAGAGGTCACTTAAAAGCCCATATTGATCCATTGGGAATATCCTTTGGTGATGATAAAAAACGTCAATTGCCAAAAGAGTTGACTCTTGAATATTATGGCTTCACTGACGCTGATCTAGACAAACAAATCCATCTAGGTCCAGGTATCTTACCAAGATTTGCCAAAAACGGCAAAGAAGATCTAACTCTTAGAGAGGTTATTGCCACTTGTGAAAAGCTATACTGTTCAACAATTGGTTATGAATACATTCATATCCCATCAAAGGAGAAATGTGATTGGTTAAGAGAAAGAATTGAAATTCCAAAACCATTTGAATATACTGTTGATCAAAAAAGACAAATTTTGGATCGTTTAATCTGGGCTACCTCTTTTGAAACCTTCTTATCTACTAAATTCCCAAATGACAAAAGATTTGGGTTGGAAGGTGCTGAATCCGTTATTCCAGGTGTTAAATCTTTGATTGATCGTGCAGTTGAATTAGGTGTCGAAGATGTTATTATTGGTATGCCACATCGTGGTAGATTAAACATGTTGTCAAACGTTGTCAGAAAACCAAATGAATCCATCTTTTCAGAATTCACTGGTGTTAAAGAAATTGATGAAGGTTCAGGTGATGTTAAATACCATTTGGGTATGAACTTCCAAAGACCAACCACCTCAGGTAAACATGTCAACTTATCTTTAGTTGCAAACCCATCACATTTGGAAGCTGAAGATCCAGTTGTCTTAGGTAGAACCAGAGCCGTTCAACATTACAAGAAAGATGTTGGTGTCTTCGAAAAAGCTATCGGTGTCTTATTCCATGGTGATGCTGCTTTCGCCGCTCAAGGTGTTGTTTACGAAACTATTGGTTTCGCTGCTTTACCAGCTTACTCTACTGGTGGTACTATTCATGTCATTGTTAACAACCAAATTGGTTTTACTACTGATCCAAGATCTGCTAGATCTACTCCATACCCATCAGATATTGCTAAAGCTATCAATGCCCCAATCTTCCATGTTAATGCCGATGATGTTGAATCCATCACTTTCATCTTCACATTGGCTGCTGAATGGAGAGCTACTTTCCATTCTGATGTCATCATCGATGTTGTTGGTTACAGAAAATACGGTCATAATGAAACCGATCAACCTTCATTTACTCAACCATTGATGTATCAAAAAATCAACAGTAAGAAATCCGTTATTGATGTCTATACCGAGAAATTAATCAGTGAAGGTTCCTTCTCCAAAGCTGATATTGATGAACATAAACAATGGGTTTGGAACATCTTGGAAGAATCTTTCAAGAAATCCAAAGAATATAAACCAACCTCAAGAGAATGGTTAACTACTCCATGGGAAGGTTTCAAATCACCAAAAGAATTAGCCAATGAAGTCCTACCTCATTTACCAACAGCTGTTGAGGAAAAAACTTTAAAACATATTGGTGAAGTTATTTCAAGCTGGCCAGCTGGTTTTGAAGTCCACAAAAACTTGAAGAGAATTTTAAATCAACGTAAGAAATCTGTTGTTGAAACAGGTGAAGGTATTGATTGGGCTACCGGTGAAGCTTTAGCTTATGGTTCCTTAGTTGCTGAAGGTTACCACGTTAGAGTTTCAGGTCAAGATGTTGAAAGAGGTACTTTCTCTCAACGTCATGCTGTTCTTCATGACCAAAACTCTGAAGAAACTTATACTCCATTGAAATACGTCTCTGAAAACCAAGCTGATTTTGATATTTCCAACTCCTCATTGTCAGAATACGGTGTTATGGGTTTCGAGTATGGTTATTCATTGACTTCTCCAGATGCTTTCGTTCAATGGGAAGCTCAATTTGGTGATTTTGCCAACACTGCTCAAGTTATCATTGATCAATTTATTGCTGCTGGTGAATCTAAATGGAAACAAAGATCCGGTCTAGTTTTATCTTTGCCACATGGTTATGATGGTCAAGGTCCGGAACATTCATCTGCTAGATTAGAAAGATACTTACAACTAGCTAATGAAGATTCAAGAGTTTTCCCATCTGAAGAAAAATTGGAACGTCAACATCAAGACTGTAACTTCCAAATTGCATACCCAACTACACCAGCCAATTTATTCCATCTTTACAGAAGACAAATGCATCGTCAATTCAGAAAACCAATTGCTATTTTGTTCTCAAAACAATTATTGCGTCATCCATTGGCTAGATCTGATTTGTCTGAATTCACTGGTGACTCTCATTTCCAATGGATCATTGAAGATGTTGAATTGGGTAAAAGTATCGGTACTAAAGAAGAAATCAAACGTGTTGTTCTCTTAACTGGTCAAGTTTACACTGCCTTGCATAAGAGACGTCAAAACTTAGAAGATAAAACTACTGCATTCATCAAAGTTGAACAACTACATCCATTCCCATGGGCTCAATTACGTGATTCATTGAACTCTTTCCCAAATGTTGAAGATTTAGTCTGGTGTCAAGAAGAACCATTGAACATGGGTGCTTGGGCTTACGTTCAACCAAGATTGAACACCGTCATCAGAGAAACTATCCACAATGATAAAGTTTTACGTTATGCCGGTAGAGATCCATCTGCTTCTGTTGCTGCTGGTACCAAGAGTATGCATATCGCCGAAGAAAATGCTTTCTTGGATGCTGTTTTCCAAGGAAACAATTGAGGATGAGAAGCTGAAAAGAGTAGGGAGTGAAATGGATTCGATGAGTGTTGCATTATAATTAGATGAGCTTTTTCTTTTGTGAAGATTGAAATGAATGATTTTTTTTATACATTGTCCTTGAAAGATTTATCTCAATTTGTTTTCTTTATTTATTATGATTTTATAGCAATTAGTGATTACAACAGTTTATTTTACAATGATAATACAGTTTAAGGTATACTGATTAAGTGGAGAAGTGGTTGTAGGAGATTTCTGATTTTATAGTGATTTTTTGCTCAAAAACAGAAAACAGCAGGGGAAAAAGCAAAACTGTTGCTAACAGCAGCATTAAACGCTAGAGACGAATAAAGACAGAAAAGAGGACACTTAGCTCATCACTATTCCACTATAAGTATTTCCTTTTTCGTGTTTCATTCTCTTCTTCCTTCAACATGATCTCTTGGAGTTCATTTTTCGCAGCACAATGCAAATCAAAAACATCTTGATCAAAACAACTGTTGGAGTCTTCACATTCTTATCCTTATCAGAGGCACTCCCAACTGAGAAAGATGCTGATGATCCTGAGCAATTGCAAAGTCATCAAGGACGACAACAGAACTTGGAATCATACCGAGCTCATGTGAGAGATAACATCTTGAACTATTTTGCTCATAAATACCAACCCACAAATTATGCGAAGAAATTCCATTCAACTTACCTCGAGAGTGAATTGAGAGATCCTGAGATCATAAGTCGCGTATCCATTAATTCTCTAAATTCTGCTACCAGAGAATATGGTCTTGGTGATAAGAGATTTTTGCCAAATCACGTTAATGCTATCATGAAGAGAGACAAGTCAAACTATGAGAGAAGTCCTAAAAATACTATTGAAACTGACGCTGAACTAATCAGATATTGTATGACTGATTTGGGACCGCCAGGGTTGCATCCACTTGAGTTGTATGAAGAAGTAATTCCTGAGGTTCAAGCTTGTTTCCGTCAAGAGAGATGTAGATGGTGGTTTGTTACAGGAGATGATTATTGTCGTGATATTGACTCAATACCAGAAGATAGAAAAATCACAACAGATGACCCATCTTCCACAAAATATCGTCATTATTCTAGTGATAAAGAGACTATCAAGACCTGTTTGCTCGAGATTGATGAATATTTTTACAGTCCTATCAGAGAAGGGAATCCATTGATTGATCAAGTGAAGGATTGTTTCGTTAGAATTAGCTGTGAGGACGCATCTTCTGATGATTCTTACTGTCACCCTTATTAACGAGAGATTGAAAGGTTTGAGTTCATTATCAGGCCACGATCCATCAAGATTTAGAGATGCTGGATATCAAAATCAATTCACTCTAAACCTAGAGCCATTGCATGTAGTCTATTCTTCACTAGTAGCCAGCGTCAATTGGACTTGCGGTATGACCAATGACCAGTACTTACTAGTCTGAGATCTCTTCTCGAGAAGCTCAACCACAAACTTCAGCGAATTTCGATTACATCAGCATAATACTCCCACACGATGCCATTAGTATTCCTTCTGTACAGCCTTTTCGACTCATAAGAATTCGGTTATATATGTAGAGCTAAAATTCACCAACATAACTCAGGTTCCGAAGTGCTCAGGGCAATAATTCACCTGAAAGACAGTATATTGGACCATCAAAGCTCATACAACTTTGTCATCAACCTGTATCGAACAATCTCCAGTAGGGTATAGATACATGGAGATAAAACAGTTTGAACTTCTAGTGATTCCACATCACGATTCTTCGGGTTGCTGTTCCTCTTGAACTTCATCGGCGTCACCAGAAGTATATCCATTCGGTGCGTTTCTGGTTTCTATACCGATAGAATTCAGATCTCTTTCCAACTTTATTCTCTGCAGTTCTTGCCATCTGGCAAGTTTTGCATAATCATGTAGACAAAATCCAAAAACTTTTGGAACATATCTTTCAGTTGGGTGTCTTGGTACTATATGAGGGTAAGCCTGAAGAAACATCCCAGGAAATGTTGTCCCAAAAAAGGCACCATCTATTAGAGAATGTCTGGATGATTTGGGATTGTATATATCTTCACATCTTGGACAGTATAATTTGACTGCACTTACACCAGTATGGTCACTTAGACCCACCGGCAACAAATGTTGTAAATGGCAATTAACCCTCGGACAATATCCGAAGTCAGCATCTTTATATTTCTCGTACATCTTCTTCAGTCCTCTGGCAGTGATTATGTATCTGGCATGTATCAACCCATAAAGAAGTCTGGCATTGTATTCCAATTGCTCTCTCTGTTCACCACTGATATCTTCGGTTTTTATGTTATCTGTAATGACATCCACAGCTTGCGGTACCTTCTCCACTTCTGCATAAAGCCCAGTCAAGTTGAATTTATCAGTTATGTATTCAACGTCAATGTCACAAAAATATTCATTCCCTTTTGTTCCTAGAAACCAATCAACCCAATACTCTTTTGATATTAAAAATGTTAGTTATCACATCAGGAATGAGGATGGAAAGACATTCGCATTTTCTTCTCAAAAAAATGCCAATTTTGGGAGAGAAAACTTGAAATCAAACGTACCTGTAAATTCTGATCCTGAATCACTTGTATACTCGTCTTTATTCGTCATATTGTCTATCCGTATCCACTTCTTCACTCCCTTTTTGATAGTTCTCTTTGTTGTGAAACTAAAAAAAACTTTCAGAGTTCGTTGATCATTCGCGACCATCCCGCGAAATAGTTGTAGCTTTTAGTGTGCGGGTCC
Organism: Wickerhamomyces canadensis; assembly: GCA_003707015.3. Classification (NCBI taxonomy): domain Eukaryota; kingdom Fungi; phylum Ascomycota; class Saccharomycetes; order Phaffomycetales; family Wickerhamomycetaceae; genus Wickerhamomyces; species Wickerhamomyces canadensis. The sequence goes on along the minus strand of PPMU03000025.1, from coordinate 71,744 downwards.
AAGAACTCTTTATAAATTGAACAATTATCAATACAAAACGCTGAGCTTCAAAACGCTGCAAGTCACCGCTGCTGGTATAGGTCCCAACTGAAGTCTGCTACTATGAGGCTGCTGAAAGTTCCAAGGGGTGACGCTACCTGGAAATACACGTCAATTATCTCAGAGCCACGAAATAATCTGCTGATCGCTGGAAGAGACGATGGTGTAATAGATCTCTGGGATTTGAAGAAGCTACTTGAGATAACCCAGTTGTCTAACCCTGACCTCAAAGATATTGTCAGTTTATCTCCAAACATATCCTTGGACATTCACTCAGGTGCTGCGGTGACCTCTGTGAAGATTTTTGAAACTTTTATCATCAGTTCAGACGAGAAAGGGTTTGTCTTCAAAACGGATGTCACTAACAAACATGAGACCTCACAGCTATATAAGCACTCAGTGTCTATCAATGATATCGAGATATTTCGGGGACTTGCGCTCCTGGCTACTATGAGTAAGGTTTTGGTCTTCAACCTAAAAACACTGAAAGAAATGACGCCGATCATCACCAGATCAGATGTCCGAAGCATGTGCATCGATCCTACTGGTAATTATTTGAGCTTTATCACATTCAACAGAACAGTCTCAGTCTATCAGATTCAAGTTACAAATGATGATCTGGTAACTAAGCGAATAGCTGCTGCCTCTCAAACTCTACAGTCAATCACCTCAATATCCAAATTCTCATGGTCGCCCATTGGTGATACGTTTGCTATACCCAATTCAAATTTAGATCCAAAAGTCACATCAATCGGGATAGTCTCCAGATCAAATTGGAAGACTGAGTTTTGTCTAATAGGGCATAGCTGCAATGTTGTAAGATTCAATCCTCAAGTTATATTGGAAGGTTCTAAGTTTGTGAATGTCATTGCCTCCTCCGGTATTGATAGGTCCATTGCTGTGTGGAATACAACTTTTCAAAGGCCCCTATTTACTGCAACAGATGTCTCCCCTAGCGTCATTGCAGATTTGTTGTGGACAGATGATGGCCTCGGTCTGATTGCTGCCTCAGACTCTCTGCTCATATTCACTTTTGATCAAGCTGAGTTGGGCCCACGAGTCCCCGGTGCAATACTTGAAGACCTTCAAGCAAAACAGAAGAAGCTTGATCCAATTCCAATAAAACCACCAATCAGATCTGAAGAGGCTCCAGTACCAGATGTGATTAAAGAAGAAACAACTAATGGGAAGCAGCCAAATGCCAACGAGCCTGTAATCGGTCAACCATCCACTACACAGACCCTCACAGTTACAAAGGCAGGAAAGAAAAGAATTGCTCCCACATTGATATCCACTAATGGAAAAGCTACAATTCCAGATGCTATCTCTTCGGCAACTGCGTCCTCTAGTAACGTTTCCCATACTAGCATGGAGTTTGATGCCCCATCGTATTCAGTCCCAAAAGACTTGAAGAGAAAGGAAGAAGCCATAGAAAATGCAGTTCAACAAGGTCAGACAGTTTCCAAAAAGAAAAGGGATGTGGAAACTGTTGAGTTCATAGGATCTGTTGCTATCAATCCATCCAGTTCATTTGCCAAAATCAGGGTATCCACTCCAAAGATCAGATCCTCGTTCACATTACTTTCTCCAACTGATGAGAGCTTGTCTTTTGAAATAAGAAATGGTTCCGGTAACGAGCAGAAACCAACAAAGATCACACTTCTCAAAAATGCCACAAAGCAAATATTCGTTGACTTCCTTCCCAAGCTGGTTGGCTTAGCAACTGGCGGGGAGGGCGCCTTCTGGGCTGCCTCTACCGTTGATGGTATTGTTTATGTTTACAGTGATAGTGGTAGAAGGATTTTCCCACCAATAGTTCTTGGGACTCCTCTGAGTTTCCTTGAAAGTAAAGGAAAATTCCTGCTCGCTGTCACTTCCATTGGTGAGGTATATGCTTGGGATGTCATTGCAAAGAAAGCTTTGTTCGAGCCAGCTTCCTTATATCCTTTACTTTCACGTTCCAATCCTGATTTGTTAACAAGAGCTGAAAACTTGACATTGTGCAGCATCTCATCATCTGGTGTGCCTGTTGTTACCATTTCCAATGGTAATGGTTATTTGTTCGATAAAGACATGGAATCGTGGACACTTATTAGCGATTCTTGGTGGGCTTTCGGCTCTCAATATTGGGATTCAAGAGACTCAAAGTCTAGTGGAACTATCTTGAACCTCTTGGAAAAAAAGACCAATGATGAGATTGTAAGAAGAGGCCGTGGAAAATTTCTTCAAAAAATGGCTAAAACAATGTTGATGAAAGAAGGTTATGAAAACCTGGAAAAGACAATTTCATTGGCCCATCTTGAAAATAGAATACTTATTTCTGAGAGATTGAAAGAAGACGTTGAATTTAAAAGTTTGCTGATCATATATTGCAGAAGAGTGAGTGAACTAGGATTTAAGGCAAAATTATATGAGATCTTCCAAGAGCTTCTTGGACCACAAGACACCATCAACAGAGAACAAAACAAAGACTGGGACCCTAAGATCATGTCTTACGACAAGCATGAACTTCTTAGAGAGTTAATTTTTGCATGCGCTTCATTCAGATCCGTTCAGAGAATACTGATACAATTTGCTACCTCGTTGAACATACTGGATCAAGTCATCTTCAAATGAGGAGAACGACTTGTCTGTACGTTATATCAGTATATACATTTTAATTATCTATGTTCTGTAGCTTAATCCAACCCAGCATTGGTCTTCACTTGTTTGATTGTTTTCTCTGCAATTATTCTTGCTCTTTCATTTCCCTTTTCGACGATTTGTTTCAGGTACTCTTGGTCTTTCATTAGTTCGTCATATAATCTTCTTGGTTCTTTGAACTCCTCAATGATCACCTCTGAAACATAATTCTTGAAGGCTTTATGGTCCTTGATGTTCAGAATGTCATTCTCTACTTCCTCTATTGATTTCCTTTGTATTCCACTTAAAATATTGATAAGATTAGAAATCCCAGGACGATTGACTGAGTCAAATTTGAATTCGTAGGCAATCGAATCGGTGACGGCTTTTCTTATCTTCTTGCAGATATCATCAGGGTGGTCATTCATGTATATCACAGAGGCTTGATCAGTGTCAGATTTGGACATCTTTTTAGCTGGATTTTTCAGACTTAGAATTTTTTTTGTTGGAGCGAAGATCGTTGATGGCAGAGGGAATGTCTTCTTAAACGTTTTGTTGAACTGTTCGGCAATATGACGGGTTAGTTCAAGATGTTGTGATTGGTCATCTCCCACTGGGACTAGTGTCGATTTGTACAACAGTATATCAGCAGCTTGTAAGACGGGATATGCAAACAACCCCAAACTAGCGGAATCTAGACCTTCAGATTTACTCTTCCATTGTGTCATTCTGTTGAGGTATCCGACACCAGTAAGACACGATAAAATCCAGTTAAGTTCAGCATGCTGAGGAACAGAACTTTGATTATATACAATGGCTTTATCGTGATCAATACCAGTAGATAGAATACTTGCAACGGCTTCATAACGTAATCTTCTAAGATCAGCAGCTTTTTTTGGGATAGTCATAGCGTGAAGGTCACAAACTCCATACACTATCTGAGAGGTTGGTGGAGCAACATCCACTATATCATTCCAGAGACGAATAGCACCCAGATAATTGCCCAAATGGAACTTTCCAGTAGGTTGGATCATACTGAATACCCTTTCATCAGCATCTATTTTGAGACTCTTTGGGTCAAAAGACGTGGTTTTGACAGTAGAGCTATACCTTAGCTGTACCCTTATTCCTCGACTGGCATTACCAGCTTTCACAGACCTCAACATCGTGAAAATATTGCACAATTTGAAAGAATTTAGCAGTGTTTTGTCTAGCTGATTTTTCTAGTGTTCATGTCTCAAAATCAAATCCGGTGAAGTTTCCCAATTTCCGGTCCACCATTAAATTTTTCGAGATGTTTGGCATAAAAAGTGATAGTGTAAAAGCAAGTACCTCTGCTCCAGTGTACGTTGCTTTGTTTCGTGGTTCAGGTATGCTTCGTAAACTGAGGAGAAATCTACCCAGAGAGAGATGCATACGGAAGTTTTCTGTTTCAGGGCCAGTGGCGAATCAAGACCCTCAAGTTAATGGCAGTTATGCTCATAGTCAAGGAAAGGTATTGCCTGCATTGGATAATGCTGCTTCCAAAGTAGCTCAGGGTGTGGAAATCAGCGCTGAAGTTAGGAAAAATGCACTTGATGCAGCTGCTCTGAAAGTTGCTGCTAGTATAGGGCAAAATAGAGCTAAAGCATTATTGGAACTGAAAGGGTATGTGATGGTTTGCACTAACTACACCTATCGATGTCAGTCTGTACTAACTACTTGAACCGTCTAGAAAAGTTGAGGTTAAGCCGCTCAGAAAAATAGAAAAGGAGGCAAGATCCAGGTATTTCCAGTACTTCACAAGACCAACACAATTATGGCTGAACAAGGTAGAACCTCGTCTCAACGGATCATTCGATGAACAAGTCAATGCTGTTAAGGAAAAATTTATCGTAAATGAGACGCTGGTTTCTCCAAGAAGTATATTCAAACCTTTAGATGTTGGTGATGCTGTTGAACTCACATCTTCTTTGAGTCAGTCTGTGTTGGGTGTTATTGTTGAAGTTCCATCGAGAGAAGATGATCCAAGATATACGATTATGGATAGGTTGGGTCAGTTGAGTTTTGTAGAGAAGTCTGCTGTGAAGCTACGATTGCCTGGTGTTATACCCAAGAAATGGCTTAAGGGTATAGTCTATGAAGTAACAGACCCATTACAAGGACATGGATCCATCAAGACAACTCTCAACCACTTCAAAACATTTGCTGTTAATCCCCTTGCGAGATATGTTGCAGTCCGTCCATTGATCAAGATCACGAATGATGCATGGTCTCAAATCCAAGAAACCTCAAGAAAGTTAGAGATCATCCATAGATTGTTACAACAAGATGGTCCCAGAGAAGTATCATTATTCACTTTATTGAAAGCAATTGAGTATACTGATGTTGATACCATGAAAAATTTTCTGTTGAAGAATCAAGTTGATGAAGCTTATAACAAAATAGAAAGTTTCCTAAGACAGCAAGGTTCGAAGGATCAAGAAATTCTGGATGACTTCAAGCCTACAAAATTCGGAAAAGAATATGGGTCAATAGATCCAACTGAGGCTTTTGATGCTGCAAGGTTATACTCCGTTGTGTTATCGTTGAAGAAACAATCCAGTTTATGGTCGACCTCATATTCTTCTAGAAGCACTTTGGTTCCATTATCTGTCACAGCATTACCATTAGATTATTCAGCAAATGTTGATTCATCGATCAATCTCATCAACAAAACACCATCTTTAGTCAATGAGTTCCATAGATATATAAATGGTGGTGATTTCAGCCAGATCCCTGATAAGTTCGATCACTTCTTCTTCATTTTGAAAGAGTTTGCCGTTGGTAATATCACTGATGCTAGATCTTCAACTTTGGTCTCCCAACTAATGAAAGTACACACCTCTCAAGATATAACAAGATCGATTGTTTATGACTTTCTGATTAAAACTGGATATGTTGCCACTCACTTGACAAACCCAGCCCATTTTACAACAAGTTTGAAACTCCCATACACTGGAATATCAAATAAAGCGACACTGGAACAAGAATACTTTGACATATTTGATGTTGAGACTTTGAATAAGAATGACCTGGCAAATGAGAGGGTTGATTATACTGATCTGAGAGTGTATTGTATCGATAGTGAGACTGCTCATGAGATTGATGATGGTGTTTCAATAAAGAAGATTGACAATGATAACAGCATTTTATATATCCATATTGCTGATCCAACTTCATACATGACTCCTGACTCAACATTGGCTAAGATTGCATTTGAACGAGGATTCACAACGTATCAGCCAGAGGTTGTCTCACCAATGCTCCCGCAATCAATTAGTGAATTGGCTGGATTAGGGAAAGATGGGAGAGTGACAAGAGCTCTGACCTTCTCAGTTCCTTTCAATAAAAGGACAGGAATGTTTGATGAAGAGAAATTCAAAGTTGAGGCCACCAATATCTCAAAGTTTCCCAAGTATACTTACGATGATGTTGATGTTGTTCTCTCCCATTATAAAAGAGATGAGTCGTCCCGTCTCTCTGCTAGCTTGAGGAAGAATGAAGATAGTGCACTCGTTGATGAAGAACATCGAGATCTGAAAGAAATGTTCGAGGTTGCACTGAAGCTTCGTGATTATAGAATTAGCCATGAGGGTGCTGTTGTGTTTGGAGAGAGTCTCAGCCCTAAAGTCAGTGTTTTGAACAACATTGGAGACGACTCAGAGGTGAAACTGGTCAAAGAGGAAACGACAGACTCGGTTGTTCTCGTTTCAGAGTTCATGATTTTGGGGAATCGCATAGCGGGCTCAATCCTCTCACGCAATTCAGGTGAAACTGGTGGAATCTTCAAAGGGATGTCCAAGCTACCGCTGAGTGGAACTGCTGACACGGTTGTCGAGCGAATCAACAAATTTTCGCTTGCTCAGAAAAAGTTTCCCACGGCTCCTGAACTGGTGAAGGCATTCAAATTCATCGTTCCAGCACATTACTCTGACGAACCAAAGCAGCATCTGATGTTGGGTGTTTCAGGATACGCGCCATCTACTTCCCCTTTACGAAGATTTGGGGACTTGGTCAATCACTTTCAACTGCATTCGATTTTGAACAAAAAACCGCCGTTTTTCAGCAAGGACCAGGTATCATCCATCGCATTACACCTTGAAACACGAAATGACATCCTCAAGAAAGCCAGTCGCTCAGCAGTCACATTCTACTCTATAAGACTAATACAGGAAGCTCTGGAAAGAGGTGAAAAGCTGAAGAGTGATTTGCTGATTTCTTCCAGGGCTTTGCATGGACAAACAAGTGGGATTTTGTTGGATTTTGGAGTCCATGCAACGATAAATTTACTGCCTAACAAGAGGCCACCTACCATTGGGACTGTCTTGAATAACTATGAAGTTACATTGCTGGATTGTGTTGGTGGTAATGTTGAACTGAAAGAACTGAGACAGGATTGAAACTCAACCAATCACTAGAATTCTGCTGGAAACCAGTGGTAAATGACTGCATGGTGGGTTCTTCCAAAGGCAAAGGTCTTTACTAACGAGGCTTGAGACATATTCCTGTACATAGATGATAGAGGTCTACCCAAACATATATCAAAGTCAAGGGCGAGCTACAACATCATTCATCCGTTTCATCTGCTTCAATTAAGAATACACAGACCCTTGTAATTCGATTGTTTCGTCTGTCTTCTATCTTGCAAGTCCTAAGAACATTTGGAGGTTGCACCACCAGATCACCAGGCTTTCCAGGTCTTCTCTGTCTGGCAGCAGCTAGCTAATAGTCTTTCTGATGATCTTGCAGCTGGCTGAGCGCACGTTTGATGCTGCGTTTCTTCTTTAGTACCCCCTTATTCAAACTTTATGTGCTATGCAGGACGAACAAAAAGAGTAAGCTACTCTTGTATATGGTTTCGTTCTATTGTTGTATTGTTCCTTAATGATATGAAAAACAAGCTGTGTCATGTATTGTATTCGAAAAGACAAGAGACAAGAGCTGTCGAGATTTGAGACCCAATACTGAAAGGATTACTACTCAAGGTTCAAATCACAGGCTTTGTCTCACAATTCTTTTCTGTCGACTTTGTGACCCAGTGTGCACTGTGAAACTCTTTAGGGTATAATGCAACACTATCCGCTTAGCTGACTCCCGTTTGTGCTCTCTATATAAGCCTGATATTTTCAGGTGATATCACTGAACTTTGTGTTTGACGCAAAAAACATGCAGAAGGACTTTAAAGAATAGTTTCGATTTATATATGCCAATCGCCAATCAAATAGACACATGTGCAGATACTCACATGCTCAATGGGAAATCATGCCGTCTGATGCTTGAAGAATTACCTGACTAGGCTCACTCTCCTGCTTCGGCTTGTACACTTAGGCATCGTCTAAGCAGAGAAAAGTAGAAACTATGATGGCGCATCGTACAACATGCATATCGTCTCACATAGAAACCTCTCTCAAATCAAGTATCAAGATTCGAGACTAAAGACTCAAGAGTGAAGACGCAAGACTGTCAGTTGTCAACGACAAATGAAAGATCGATTTTTCGATATATAGCGTGCATATTTGATGTGAAAGATTCAATCTATATAGTCACCTTACCTGTAAAAGAACGAATAATCCCCTAATAGTGGTGCGGTACAGCAATATGACTAAAATCTAGAAGAGTTATAAGAACGAATTATGATCTAATTGAAACAATTGACATGAACATCAGGGAAATATTGATTATTATAGCCGTATATATAGGGTATTATAGTGACAGCAGATAATATAGCGATCAAAACTCTGCAGCTCACAGCTAGATCAAAGATTAATATTGATGATAGTTATTACTTCAGCTCATGAGGCGTACTGTAAGTATGACACGTCTATAGTACTATGGTACTGTATGCTGTTCTACGATCACAAAAATAAGTTATAAGACCGATCGCTTGTTGATTAGACGTCCAACGGATCAGAAACATTCCGCACTAGTCAAAACTTCTTGAACGTCCAGCGCCAGCTATATATAACTTTCGCTTGTTCAAGCGTTTAAGTTCAAAGCTCCAATGTGCGCCAATTCAACGTCGTTCCCAACGGTGCTCGACGCTGAACCCGCAACTAATCGATTGTACTTTTCCGCAATCAATTTGCCTTTAAGCGCGATGCTTTAATTCATGACTAGCTTTGATCTACTTCTGTCGAGATGTGATCAATGCTGACCTAATACCTGTCTGTGACTTGGTAGTTGGTACTTGTCAGTTGTTACTTGTTAGTCAGAACTCAGAAGTAATGACAGTCGACAGCGAGTACCGTTGAACTACGAGCTGAGTTTGAAGTTTGAAGTCTCCTAGATTTCTATATGTCACTTGACAGTTGACAGATGTCAGACGTCGATAGTCCTATTTTAATCACTGTACTTAGCTATTTGATGAGAGATCCGAGAACTCCCGCAGCCCGCTACGAAGTAGTTAAAGCCCACCAGTAGGTTGGCACTTGGCACTTGGCACTTGGGCGAGACACTGACCCGCATGCTGTTGCTAGTTGCTAGTTGCTAGTTGCTAGTACCCTACCTGGAGTTAGAGGGACTACTGACTCTGACTACTGACTACTAGATCAGTTCTATAAGCTGGCGACTAAGTTGTTATTCAACAATCAATGTATATAGGAAACATCAACTAGAATTTTGCCCCAGCTGTCCAGTGGCCAGGTTCCAGTCTATCGTCTAATTGATTATATCCTGTTCTTGTAGATAAATACAACCAAACATAGTACTGCACTTATGGGTTATGGGAGTGTAGACTCGTTTGACTTCTGACGTCATAAGTAGACCTATGATCCTATGATGATTAATAGTTAGCGTTCTGAGTTCTGAGTTCTGAGTTCTGAGTTCTGAGTTCTGAGTTCTGAGTTCTGAGTTCGAGCGAAGGGAGATGGCTGAGGTAATTGGCATTTGGGCCATGAATCATGAAGTGGCGAGCTGTGGTAAGCTGTGGCCTGTGATTTGTGCATATTGTTCATTGCACAGCCGCGTACATTCAGAACAACTCTGATAAATAGAAACTAGTCAGAGTTATCGTAGAACGCCGACGGGAGAGAAGCAGAAAAGGCTTTTAAGTCGAAGTTGAAAGTCCATAACCTCAGAGATCGCAGAGCCTCAGAAATCTGAATAAAAAATAAAGTTCTAGAGTGAAGGATTGCTCTACACTTCAAAGATTGCGGGACTAGGTTTTTTTTTTTTTTTTTTACTCTTTTTTTTTTTTTTTTATTTATCTTTTTTTTTACGCGGATTTTTTTTTTAAAATTTTAGATATAGGCCAATTCATACTGAACAAAATGGATAAAAAGAAGAAAGAAAGCCGTGACTTGGTCCTTGAGGCTGATCAGAAAAAAAATCACCAAAGGAAAAGTCAGTTCTTGATCATACTAGTTACGCCAATTGAAGCTATACTCCTACAGGAATTGTATTGTGATTGATATCTCTCGTACTAGTGCAAATATAACAGAGAGACCTCATATTGCCTGATTCACCCAATATAACCTTTACTCTAATTTTCAGTTACACCCAATATAATTAGTGTTTCAACGTCGTGAACGAAACAAAAAAGACTATTGGCCACTAAATCTCCACAGGTCACAATAATAACGATAACCTTATCAGCATCCGAGATAATCTTTTTCATATAGTCCTTTTTTGTCATTTGTCAGTTCTTTTAGCTAGGATCAATCCCACTGGTTTTGCTTCAATCACCGGTCAGTCGTTCTTTTGCAATCCTACCAATTACCTCAACTGGTCCATACTCACTGATAAGCGAGGAGAAGTCGAAGATCAGAGCTAATCATTGTTGTGTCAGGCATCTGAGCCGTTATTAAAGCATTCTCGACCTCACATAGCTCATACCAATTAGGGTCCACCAAGGGTACCAATTCAGTGAAATCCAGATTAGCCCACATTCCTTCTAGACTTCAGATATTTGGAGAACACTCGTCTATATAAATCAGTGCAGCCCACCTAAACTTGTTATTATATTCCCATCTTGGTGAGAGAAGTCAGCGAAACCGCCTTGGTCAAATTTATTGTTAGTGCCTGAGTCTTGCTGGATCACCCACCCTGTTTGTTGTTGTGGTTTCGCTACTGCTTTTTTCCTATTGTTTCTTGAAAACCTTGCATCATCTATTCGTTTATTGGTTCTGTCTGTTTTTCGTTTGTTTGTTTGTTTGTTTGTTCAATTGTTTGTTTGTTTGTCTGTCTGTTTGTTGTGCCTTTCTCTTTGCTTTCTTATCACTCAAATTGTGCTTTTATTCGATAACATTTCCAATTGGGCCTCAGTACTCGATTGTCATCATTTCTTGAATCTAGACAGATCAAGATATCACATTAGTAGCCTTCACAACTCATAACGGCTCCCATCACCACAGACACCAATCAGTCAATCAGCATCCCATAACATTTAATGCCAATTAATTCGAATATTCAAAGTATCACCATTACTGTCTTCATATCATCTACCATCTCCAGTTTCAAATGAGTAAGTACCTTTTTGTTCTTGTATCATGAGTTGTTGATGCTAATGTCATAACAAAGATGCAGATACCCTGCTGTCAACAAATTCATTGGACCACCGCACTTGGAATTAACCATACCATGGAAGAGAAACTTTGAAAACTAACAAAACAAACTCGTTCTAGGCACCGTTACACCAATCTATGACTTACAAATCGTTCAAGAGCCAGTACGAGCTCGAATGTGTGGACTAGGAGATAAAGATCGTCGTCAGATAACACCACCACCATTTATCAAGCTGATCATCAAGAATCCAGAGAATGATGAGGCTGTTGATATTGAGTCTATCGATATAACTAATTTCGTTTTGATTGTTGAATTGTGGACTGTTGATGAGAAAGATGATTTGACTTTGAACCAAATAATTGAGAGCGGTGGTTCAAGAACTTCAAGCTCGTCGGCTGCTTCGATTGTACGACCTTTCGTGCCATCTAATAGATCGAGTAATGAAAGTGATGAAGAGGTCTCACAGAAGATGATATCAGATGATGTGATCGAAGAAGAGGAAGAAGAAGGTCAAGGTGAGCACCAGGGTGACGTAATAGCAGAAGAAGAAGGTGAAGTTCAAGGAGAGGGCGTGGAGGATGTACCGAAAAACGAAAAAGCTGACCACAAATCACCAAGTGAACACATCGTCACATCGTTAGAAGAAAGAGAAAAATCATTCAAAGAAGAAGAAGGATCAACATCAACATCACGTATACTTAATCTTTCAAGCCTCATACCAGAGAAGGAAGATCATCAAAAGTCTATAGGTTCAGGAACTCCTGATGATTCCGAGCTTGCACAATCCTCAAGTGTCTCAAACAAAAAGTCGATGTCATCCATCACACCAAAACCAACCACTGGTACAGCTTCCCTATCAACCCTTGGAGCTGCGCCCGAGGATACAACCATAACGACATCCGACCTTGGCACTACCGCCGAAGATCCAACTGTTTTAGACCCAAATGTAAGCCCAACATCAAAGAGTACATCCAGTTCAGATTCGGATGAAAGTCTAGGAGACATACCAACGAGGAATTTGATAGGTAGTTTGGTTGTGAATCCCTATAAGCTTTATGATGATAAACTAGAACGAGGAATTTGGTTCATTTTGCAGGATTTATCAGTTAGAATTGAGGGTGAATTCAGGTTGAAGTTGAATTTCATTGATATCAATTCGAACACCACAGTTCATAAATTTTCACAGCCTTTCAAGGTCTATAGTGCTAAGAAATTCCCAGGTGTTGTTGATAGCTCTCCATTAGGAAAAGTATTTGCTAGTCAAGGTGTCAAAATCTCCATTAGAAGAGAGGCTAAAAGTGAGAAATCATCATGAATCCTAGGCAGACTATAAAACCCATCCCCTCGGTTCTTTTGCTTCAGTACCAAGCTCTATAAGTGTTGTTAGCATATCTATGTTGATTCAGGATCTCCACCGAACAAAACTCGTCACCAAATGATAATCTGAGATCATTCAGTTGCAGTACTTGGAAGTCAATTTACCAAATATTCAAAGACCAGCTAGTCGAACCTCACTATTATACACACCTCGGAGCCTTAAAGTGTGTCGAAATCAAAACAGCCCCTAAACCATTGGGCTATGGAACAACACCATCGTAATCACTCATCAAAGGAGGTAGTAGAAGAAGAAGAAAGAATCATGAAGAAAAGAAAAAGGTCGAAGAAAAAAAAACACAGAATTTCTTGGGTAAAAAGTGTTTCAGATTTATCATATCGGGAAAATGCTCAGAGAAAAAAAAGTCAGTGAAATTTCTGGTAGGTTATTGGAGTTAAGAAACATTCAGGAGCTTTAAAATCAATACATTGCTGTGAATTAAACGATTTGACTCGCTCGGTAAAGTGTAGACGATAAAATTGGTACTATCTTTCTTCCCTTCCATTGTATTACACAGCTGCCATTCGCTGGAGATGATGGAAGTCGCTCCAACAGCCAAGCACGCCGCACCATGGGTTACACATCTACAAACAGCACCTCTCCGTAGAACCTAGTCAGAAATTTCCAGGCCTGATGTCTATTTACATGTGAATCTACATCTTGAATACATTCTCCTCGTCCCATCCTTTTTCCTTCAACAATCCACCAACTGGGCCTTGAGTATTGTATGGTTTTGGACCTGCAACGTAGGAGATGTATCCATCTGGCCCGCAAACAATTGCCAGTGATGGTCCTAGTTTTGGTTGTTTCATGGTGGTTTTTGCCTGATCCAATGCGTTTGCGTATCTTATTGATGGTTTTTCTTCTTCATCAGGAACCACTGATGATGTATCTATTATTGTGGAAGAATCACCATTTTTCAATTCTCTGAGCTTTTGAGCAATCAGTTCTTCCCTCTGTTGCTTTTCCCTCAAATATTTCTCATTCTTCAAAATCAGTTGTGACTTGACAGGTTTTGGGACGTCTTTCAAAGTCAATTTTTTATTCTTTTCTTCAACAAAACTATGAATTTTGATCCTATCCAATTTTTCCAAGAAGTATAAGAAATTGACTAATGGAACTTCAGATTCGGTCTTTCTAGAGTAAAAGACATCAATGAATCCCTTATATGGATTCACGGACAATGTCATCTGTAATAATGGAGCAATACCAGTTCCTGCTGCGAAGAATGCTAGATTATCTGGTTTCAATGGATATTTTGGATCAGGACCTATTTGACTAGGTAGATTTGTGAATTGAGGTCTTTCAATTCTATCATTGATCGTCTTGACAAACTCATAATCAATAAACGGTCCTCTGAGTTCGATTTCTGATCCTAACGGTTTTCTGTAGATCCATCTGGCAACTTCTCCTTGATCATATTTCTTGATATAAAACACCAGTTTTCCATCGTTACTCTCTTCTTCACCACTTTGGAGCCTTATGATTGGTTCTCCAGTCTGTTCTGACTTATATATCTCTAATGGTAATGGTGTATATCTCCTAACAACCATGATTTGTGGTTGTTTAACCTCAACACTCCATAATCGACTCCCGTTCCATATCTTGTTTTCTTTTGGCTCTTTCTTCCACTTATTGAATTTTGGAGTCAATTCAATCAAATAATGATCCTTGTCTATATCCAGTTTATTTGTAACGATGAATGGGATGAATTTATCAGGACTTAAATACTCTGTAGGGGTTGGATCAGTGAAATAATTCAGCGTATATAGAGCCCAACCACCACCGATCAACACAATCCCAATAGGCAAGACTCCTCGCCATCTCAACTTGGTACTCTTGTCAGTTTGCGTTTCTTCATTAGGATACTCAAAGCTGACTCGCTGGTGATTTTCTTTGGGATAATATGGAACATTTGACGACCTCAATTCAATGTTTGGTGTCGGTGGGGCATATGCTTTCGGTTTGACTTCGTTATCACCAGGAATTTTGGGTACATTGGCAGATTTCCTTGGAGGTTTATGGGAAACAAACCTCACTGATTGGATAATACTTCTCCTGAACATCCTGTAACGGGTTGAGTGAGGGTATTGAACCTCCAGAACTTGGCTTTCAAAGAGAGAAAAGAGCCCGTCGAAGCTCAGGAATTGATTAATATTACTGATTTCGCGAAACCAATCTAATAAAAATCATCAATCTCGAAAGATGCGTAACCAAAAAAGCGAGATTCGGACAATTACAGCACCAATCACCCCAGAATTTCTGAAGATTTCGGCTCCAAAAGCGATGACTCTTGAAATCGAACTGCTGAAGAGTATCAGTGCTCACAAGGACAAGCTTTGGTCTGTTTCAGTCCATAAAAATCTGCCTCTTTTGGCCACCGTCTCCACCGACAAAACTTGCAAAATCTATGATCTTACCAATTATGAACTGGTCTCTGAACTGGACGATACCCACAAGAGAAGCATCAGATCCATCGCATGGAAACCAACAGGAGAGGAACCCTCTCTAGCTTGTGGATCGTTCGATTCTACCATTTCCATATGGGGTAAGGATTACGATGAATGGTCATTGTTGGCTGTCATTGAAGGTCATGAAAATGAAGTCAAGAGTGTGAGTTGGTCCAAGGATGGTTATTTTCTTGCTTCTTGTTCAAGAGACAAAAGTATCTGGATATGGGAAGCTGATGATAACAATGAAGAGTTCGAATGTATTAGTGTCCTACAAGAACATACACAGGATGTAAAGCATGTGACATGGCATCAGTACGAGGATCTTCTCGCCTCTTCTTCATATGACGATACCATACGGTTATGGAAGGAAGATGATGATGATTGGAGTTGCGTTGCAGAATTGACAGGCCATGAAGGTACAGTCTGGTGTTCAGATTTCGAAAAAAGTGAAGAATCTGTTAGGTTAGTTAGTGGGAGTGATGATACCACGGTCAGGGTTTGGAAAAGAGTCAGTGGTGGTGATGGAGAAGAAGAAATTTGGGAATTCGAATCTACGCTACCTCAAGAACATACAAGAGCCGTATACTCCGTAAGTTGGAGTGGAATATCTGGGAGAATAGCGAGTGTTGGATCAGATGGTAAACTTGTTGTTTACGAAGAGAAAGAGCTGAGTGATGGCTCCAAAAAATGGGTGATAGTTGCCAAAAGAGAATTGACCCATGCTGTTTATGAAACAAATACTGTTCAATGGGGTAAATCTTATACGTCACAAGGTACAGAATGTCTAATCACTGGTGGTGATGATGGAAATGTAAAGATTTGGGTCATTTAATTGAACTAAAACACTTCATAAACACATTGTATAGAGAAAATACATCCAGAATTACTATAGAAAGATTCCAAGTAGGACAATCAACAATATCACAACTAGGAACAGGAACAAACAACACGTTCTTCTTTTGGAGCTCCTTTGATACCGTAGTGCTTTTGTTAACTCATTAGCAGCAGTTTTAGTCGACTGTGCCACATCAAAGATGTTTGACTCTATATTATCAACCATTGTACCTTGTTCTTGAACAAGAGCACCCAAATCACTAAAAATCTCATTCAACTCTTGGATCCCTTGCTCAATGTTTTGAATCTCTTCTTCCCTTTCACGTATCAAATTCTGTTGATATGCAAATTCTTCATTATTAATCAGGTCCTCATCTAATACCAGCTCCTGTTGCTGTTGTTGCTGTCCACCCATGAGGTCACCAGACCTTGAAACTTCATCGTTCAAAGCAGCTTTGGATTCATCATTGAGTTCATTTGTTATTTTGGCAAGTTGCTCTTGTAAATCTTGAAACTTATCCAATGACGTTTTTATCTCTCTTGTGACCTTATCTTTTGTGAATATCTGAGCAGCACTTAAATCCTCAAACCCGGTAATTCTTTTGCTCAAAATACCCAAATTCTTAAACAAGTCTGTTATGATTTCAATGGATTTGATCGATTTATCATTGATCTTAGTGGTATTCTCCAGAGATTTCTTCTGTTTCAATGAGTTGATCAGTTTCCCCAAAGTCACAAGATTATTGTTCACATCGAGCAACAAGTTTGAGGCCTCCTCACAGACCTTATCAAACTCTGGAGAGTCACTGAAGGGCCTCTGGGCCTCTAGGTCAACGTCTAAGTCCCTGAAAGACATCTTTACAGTTGGTCTCAGAAAGTCTGTAATAGCTAGTTGTTTGATTAGGAGTTATCGTCTAATTCATTGTGGCAGCTGTTCTGATCGAATTCGCGAAAACGACCTACCTAGCTAGCTGTACCTAGTACTAGTACTACTACTACTACGTCTTACTAGACCTCGATAAGGCCGTGATGATCATGGTCAAATAAACAATATTGATTGAGCAGTCAGTTCATACAAGCAGGTGTACCCATGTTCATTCCTCTTTTGGTTTGTGTTTCGTTCTGAAAGCCGTGAGTCTCTTGACCAAGGCATAAACAAGTTTCAAGAACTGTGCCAGAACCAAGATGGTTGTGATCCCCAGGATTCCTATAATCAACAACTCGTTTTCATAGATGACCTCAGGTTCTAGGAAAGTTGGAACAGACCATTGTGATTTATCTAGTAAGTTCGTACGCTTTTTTGGGAATGGTCTCTCGACATTTTTGACGTTGTCATTTCTTTCAAATTCTTGTTGTCTTGATGGGTGTTGAGTAATGTCTGGAAATATGTTCATATTTTCCCATTTTCTCTCATGGATTTTGTTCAGCAGTCTATCTTCTGTGGTTGTATATATGATTGTATGATCTGGAGAAGGCAGCTTTCTCAAATTCATTCGGATGGCTTTATCTGATGCCAATATTGTTAGTAGATACCTTGAATTAAACTGCAATGAGATATACATACCTGCTTTGATCAATGCTTTCTTTCTCAGTTCTGGATCATCTGGCAATTTTGGAAGATTGATTCTGAATACCCTTTTCTTGGTATCAATATATGTTTTGGCCTCTTCATAGCCATTTACCTCAATAAGATCAGCATTACATTTTCTCCTAGCATATGCCACAAGGTCGTCGAAATTAACAGCCTTCTCTATTCTTGGTAATGAGCCGATAGTGGAACTGATCAGACCATAGGTTCTGAGAGAAACGTAGCCCTCATAGTATTGTAAATCGTCCAGTGTCAAACCTGGTTGATCTATGAAGACATAGGCATCAGACGTGCAGGGGTCTATGGTTTTTTTGATTATTTCGTTCGCTCTCTCGATTGGGAAGATTAGTTTGTTGAAATTGTTGATGTATGACTGTACTTTTGGAACTCTGTTGTTTGTGCTATGTGTTAGTTGAATGCACTAAGAGCATCATAAGCGTGGCACACTCACAATTTATGGGAATATATCAGCAACGGAAGAGTAGCGGAGCCAAACGAGCCTGAAAGAGCGATTGCCACAAGAACCCTCAGGGTGATCTGACCTTCCTTCATTGTACAGATCTGCTGCTTCTTACAAACAAGGAAGTCCGCTCTCTTTTGGCACTGCCATTAGGCGCCAGTAGTAGTGTTTTTGCTGTCAAAAAATAATAATTAAAATAGCCATAGCCGCGAAACTTACAAATTGGATCATCCTCATCATCTCTCTTTAAGATCGTTAAATGCGTCTATAGAATGTGAATCTCAGCTGTAAACTCGTCTTCCAACTCTGTATCACCAACTGTACCGTTGATGTCTATATCCTCATCGTCAAACGTCATCCGTGCCTTTGTATTCTCCGGCAGTCCCTTCATCTTCAAATAATATTTGATTAGGTTGATGATCTTGGATTCAGAATTAACTTTAACAATGATTTTCTTGTTGTCCTCACCTTTTAGACCAATCTTGAAGTAACCTTCCTCTTCATTGTCCTCCGGCTCTTTAGGCGTTTCAGTGCCTGTCCTTACAGGTGGACGAGCTGATAGTTCTTTGTCAATCTCCTTGAATTCTTCATCATCTTCGAATGGGTCTTCCACATCTGCGCTTTCGATATTCTTTTCCAGCAGTTTATCAACCTCTTCATCATGTGCAATCTTTGCTTGTCTTTTGAGGCCTTCTAATTTCTTGAGTTCCTCAATGTGGGCTGCCTGTTGTAGAGTGTACATCCCAACGTCGACCTCTGTTGGCTTCCCAGATAACGGTGCCGGTATGTTTAGGGTATCAACTTTCATAAAATCTTGTAGCTTCAGTTGTTTCCAAAATAGGGCAATATGACTAGGGGTATATAAAAAATGGTATTCTGCTGGAACAATGTCTGCTTTCAAAAGATAGTCAAGGGTTTTTTTAATAACAGTGCTGAATCTTTTCGAACCTTTGACCTCCATATCAATCACATTATCTTCACTTCCAGGAAGAAATGAGGTTACATGAAGAATGTAAGATCTTACTGTACCCTCTGAGGAATCCGTACTATCAGAAGTTGAGCTCCTTTTGAGCTCTTTCTTCGAATTGAGAATAACAGATTCAGTGATTTTATTTAATCTTGCCAATCTCATTGAAAAATCATCATTATTTCCAATATTCAGTATCTCTTCGGTGTCATCATCATTTTTTTCACGTAATGACCTGTATTTTTGTCTGAGTGCCACCTCATCAATTGGAGGAGGTGTGATTGGTCTAGTTAACCTTTGTTTTTTGGGGAGAGGTTCGATATTAGTTTGACTATCATCATCAATGACTATCACATCATCCGGGCGTTGAACAGTAGTAGCAGATGTTCCATTCATGGGAGGAGTGGAGCCTGATGGTTCCTCAGATAGGTCAATAATCATGGAAGGGTCTGAAGGATGAGTTTTATTATCAACGACCTTCTTCTTTTTCTTCTTCTTCTTTTTCTTTTCGGTGAATATCGGTTTATAGCTCATGGAGAAGAAATCATCCTCCACATTGATCACCTCAACATTTCTAGGTACAGGCTTTGGAATAGGTTTAACAATCTTGTCATCGGCTGATGCCTCCAGTTTTGCAGAAGTCTGTGTTGGTATTTCATTCTGAGATGGAGCGGTAGTGGTAGACCGGCTTGGGATTGTAGATCCCTCTATGATCACTGTATCCTGAGCCGTTTCTGAAAGCTGCTTCTGAGTTGGCACCGGCTTCTGTAATTGCGTATTCGATGCATCGATTTGCTTTGTAGATTCTTGAGTCCGGGTTGCATCCTCAATTGGAAGTGATTTTTGGATTGGAACTGGGTATAATTCGGAGGCAGGATTGCTCAAAGGCGTGTTTCCTTCAGCTGGACTGGTAACATTACTGGACTTTGCCAAAGCATGGTCGAACACAATCTCTTCTTGTCTTTCATCAGCTATTCTCAAAGCGCTTCTCTCTTTGTTCTTCAATATAGAATTCGTGGTGACGACATCCACAACAGCAGCACCTGTTATTTTGGTTTCTGGTACGGTATCAGCATCATTTAAAGGGACAGTCGGGACTTTCTGGGACATTCCAGCAGTTTCAACCTATCTGAAGAGGTATATTTTGGATGTATCAAAAAGGCTGTTTATGTTCTGGCCGTTTCCAAACTGTACGCGGAAGAAAAAGTTGAACTGTTCTAAAGAGGTAAATTTCGCGCAGATTACTTTATTTATATTCGAAAGGAAACCAAAAAATCATAACAATGACAGCACTCACCGCATTCAAAAGCCACCGTAAAGTATCACTACAACGACCAACTATGTCTGAGAAAGAGGGTTCGAAACAGCAACAGCCGCTGACATATTTTGAAAAACAGAGAGACGCTCTCATATCTGAGATCTCGGTATCTATGGAATCAGTTTTGAATAACCTTAACGCGTTCAATAGATCGTTAGAAGGAACCATTGCAGTTGGGAAAGAATTCGATAGTGTTGCTAGCTTATGGTCAAACTTTTATGATGGTATAGCTCAGATTGAGCAGCTCAAAAGTACAACTCAGCACCAGCATGACACACAAGATCCAAACACCGAATTTGATCCATCAACAGATGGTGAAACACAGTCACAAGAGAAGGACAGCGAAGGGGATCTTAACGTTGATGTTGAGTGAATCGGCCTAAAACTACGGGAAAAGAAAATAATGTGGGAATCTTACATTATTAGACATCTTGTGCCCTTTCTCTTGAATGATGTCTTTCTTGTTGGTTTGAAGTCTGGATCTTCCTCGTTCGCGTTGTTAGCATGCATGGAACCGTCTCTAGTTTTGCTGATTATTAAACGGTCCCCCAATTGGTCACTGCCATCATCATAGCGTATACCAATACTCTGACGTGCAACCGTCTCAAAGATTTTATTGTATGACTTGGGATCTGCTAATGAACACTCAAAGTATCTGCACCCTAGTTTCCTAGCAAACTTATAGCAATAATCGAACTTAGGAGCGTCGTTTGCTTTCGTCTTATCAAATCTGATCTCGGACCCAATACCTATGATCAACTTCTCTGCTTTGGGAGAATGTGTTTCAACTTCAGGAATCCATCGTTCTCTGATATGGTATAACGTTGAGATATCATCAAGCGTGAAACAGATCAATACGCAACATGCGTTCACATAACCCAATGGTCTAAATCTGTCAAAAAAGTCAGCTCCTGGGAAATCCCATATATGAAGATTGACGAGCATATTCTGATCAACCTTTACTAGCTTTTCATACGTTTCAAATAGTATAGATGATGGAGCCTTGGAAAATGTTTTATTGATATAGGATAAGACTAGACTTGATTTTCCACATTTAGAATCTCCGACCAATACGACAGATGCTTGATGAACGTTGAATCTGGGTTGCAACTCTGGGCCGTCCATTCTTGTTGGTACTCGCTGAGAGCTCTGCCTGTTTGAGAGGGTGTTCGATCTTGGGTGACTATTGTTGGGCGATGATTGTCTCACCTTCAAGCTTGATGCCCTTCTTTTCTGTTGGACCGTTGGTGGTGATAAACATGATTCATGTCGATCCGCTTGTCTGTTGAACTTGAGTGGTGAGGTATGAAATGCTTCCATTGAATTTTCGTCATTGATAGGCTGTAATGAGGAAATACTGTGATGCATCGATGAAAACGATAGCAGGTGCTAGCTGTATGATTTTACTCTGATGTGTACTTTTCGCTGTTCCTGCCGAAAATAAAATAGTCTGTTGATTGACTGTTTACACAAAACCAAAAAAAAAAATGCAAAGTATATTTCATTATTAAGAACCTGGGACTTAAGGCTTATGTATGCTATCGTAAACTAGAATCATTAAGAGAATGCCACATATGTCAGACCAGCTTGATCATATGAGAATTCCCAACCCAAACAAAGGGTTTGAGGTATCAATATTATTTGGATAAGTAAGAGTGAAGGTGGCTTACATTGGCACGCTTTGACAATCCGACTCGATATGAAACAGGTGTTCTCTTTGCACACATATCAACTAACGTCGATTTTCTCTTCACTGGGCGTCTGGTTGTAGTATCGCACTCTGGAATTTCTGCCTGAGCCCTCACGTTCTCAAGTTCCAGATTAGAATTAGCATTGTTCTTCTTCTCTGTATGTTCTGCTTTAATGTTGGGTCTGTTACTCAGGATTGGATCCTCCAAATCGATCTTCTCCAGTCTTTCTTCTCTTTCTATCAGCTTCTCAGTATCTTCTACATTGGAAACCTCAACAACACCAAATATTTCTTTAAGTCCACCATCTTCTTTCCCAACCTCTGACCCATTCCTATAGTTTCCTCCATCTTGTTCTTTATCCTGCTCAGGTAGATGCTTCCCATCAATTACAGTGGTGTTGTCTCTGACGGCGGCATTTTCCTTCAAGTCCAAAATACTTGTATCATCCGTCATTTGGGTGGACAAACCCATCATAGTGCTGAGATCTGACTGAAACGTGGTATTTTCCACATTGTCAGGCAGAAGTATGCTCATGAGATTCTTTGGTGGAGTGTCCTCTGACCTCTTGATTGGGAGCCCGCCAGAATGCGTTTTTGGTCTAACTGGCCATACAATGAGAGAAATAGCATCGCGTCCAAGTGATGGTGCTGTGTTTGGTCTTCGTCTGATGACAATGTCGAAGGGGTCCTCTTCGCTGTCTTCTTCGCTATCAAGGATCTCGATACCTTCCAGTAAAACCTCACCGCCATCGCTACCATCATCAGTAGTAGCGGTCCTCAATAATCCAGGTGAGACGTCCGAACATCGACCATCACCCAGCAGATCAGCTGCAGTACCATTACCGTCACTGTAACTAGTCCCCATCCCTCGAACAACATCCACAAATCTTGCCTGGCAGTTGGTGCTGAAGACTAGAGTCTAGTAGAAATCTGCCGGCTTTGTTTACTTTTCGCGTCTTCTATAGGCAAGATCACGTGAGCAGGTTTGGAAAACATGGCGCGTCGATAGAATTGTTGAAGATTTTCCTTTCCATAGGCACCACGTCTTCTTCTGCTTCTTTGGCTGTTCGCTTGGCTTTATGGGACCCCAGTGATGTGATCACAGGATAAGTGTGGTCAGAAGTATTATAACATCAACGTGAGAAAGTAATCTGTTCTACGGTTGAAGCTTGATGTTATGGTTGAAAAATTGGGCTTGTTTATCTATACCTAAGAGGTATTTCCTAGTATCATCGTTTGGTATACACATGCAATATAACCTTAAGGCTGAATAACTTCCATCAGAACACCATCAGTTTTCCCAGAGCTTTCCCAACTTGAATTGTGGGATATAGTGAGGAGAAGGTTATTTTGACTTCTGAGCTATCTTCGTTGTTTGCAGAATCAACATGATTTGATTCTAAGATTGTTACCTAGGATGTACTCAGGCCGAACAAAAGGTCCTTAATGCTGCACCAATCAAATGGTCCGAGTTTCTTTTCCCAGCCCAGTAATGATCCCTCAGCGTTGTGATGGTTAAGATTTCAAAACATCTTCTTGCTCTATGGGAAGTCACATATGACTTCACTCACAAATCAGTAAATGTTGGATGAAACTTCTTTTTTTCATTGATTACTTTTTTCTTTAAACAAGAATAAAAATCTCTCCTGCCAATTGAAGGATTGCCTACAAAATGACCAGATGAGTTCGGGATGTGCCTTGGGTAGTGTTGGTATCAGCCTGAATTTTTCAGATCTCATCTTCTAACAGTGGTTATGCCATAGGACATTGCTTTGCTCTGTGCTCTGTTTTAAAGTTACCTGCCTCGCTCTGGCTTGGCGGTCATTTCAAGACAATTACATACATTCTGTCAATGTCATCACAAGTACCATTATGAGGGCTCAGCTAGTCATGATTATAGTGGGCCACTGACAGTCAAATTATTTAGGCTGTTAGCAACTCTCGTTCCAGATCATCAAATGCTGTGATCAGTATACATCTCTTTGCTTGGTTATACGTCTCATTCTCGGGAAGCCTTTGTTCATTGACTCAATTCATGTTTTTGCGCTTGGCTTGAAAGCTGGTACATCGATGGTTAAGCCGCCTAAAATCTTGAAGAACCATCTCAGTCCCCAAGGGAACAGTCCTTTTCAATCTATCGTGAGTTATTTGAGTAAAAACATCTATTGTTACACTATAATACTAACACAGCTCATGAACACAATGGATCTGCTAGACTCTGCGTCCAGCTATATGACCCTAATATAAGTAACATCAAAACGTATGTTACCACAATGCTAACTAAACCGTACCTGTAGCTTTCAACTCCCTTCAGCCTGAACAACTCCACGACAAATGTACTGACAGTAGACAATGTTCCGCAGAATCCATCTTCAAGACCCTGAATCATACGGCAAGATAGGACAGACTTCACGAGTCTTCCGCTGTTAGTCTCTCCTCTATTTATCAGATTCAGTACCCCAAGAATTATTGTTGATATAATGTTAACTGTAAATGTCCCAACCGGGAAGTTGGGTACAATGGGATTTAGCTTCTTGGAGATGTAGTACCTTGCCCAGCAAGCAATAGGAGAAACAATCATAGAAAAAGTCCAGGCCCGCCAGTTATCAATGCTTATCAAACAGATCACTGCAACCCACAGTACAACTCCACTGACAGCGATCAAGTTCTCCAAAACAATGACATAAGTTGATAAGTCGGGATCATATATCTTTATCAGATTCCTACCGAAATGGAACGCTGACACTGACACTGCGATGTGAGTTATGAAAACAGATAAAGCCTCCATTATACCATACGCTGGATTTGGGAAGTTGTAGCGTTGTCCAATAACGATATTGGCAGACTGAACAAACGCTTGAAGAACCATGGCAGAAAATGATGAAAATGTACCACAAAATCCGGTAGTTAAAGAAGTGAATAGAAGTGTGTCTGCTTTCACCTTGCCCGTCCATGTAGACTCTGAGTTATTAGCGATACCCATTATCAGACACGAGGTAAAATTGGCCCATACAACACCACCTAGGAATGACCCATCGTAAGACGTCAAAACAGTCAAGCCTTTTCTTGCCAGGTCACCTAGGATGGCAAAAAAAGCCAGCATAGAATACAACCTCAGTTGTCGAAGGGTGCTCGAGTGATTATCTTTGTACTCATCTGCCCTCAGCGACCAGAAGCGCGCCATCTCACCGCGACAACTTGTTGTCTATTTCTCGTTTATTGTGGAATATTCTAGTTAGCTCAACGCAAAATCACCATCACTGAGCATCGTTCATAACCGATATTCTTATACAGGAAAATTTTATTCGGAGCAGATGAGATGAGCTTGACACCAAAAGACAAAGTACATCAAAGGTTGATATAAAACAGCTAACATGGACGACGATTTGTTTTTGAATATCAGTACTGATACTGCTCCTATTTCTGCTCGCTCAAAGACAGCATCCAAAACAGTTGGTGGTAAATGGAAGGACCGTAGAAAAGCTCAACTATCTGCTAGAGGTTTCAACAAGAAGAGTCCCGCCCAAGATGCTAACGCAGTCCCAATTGCCAAAGAGTCACATGAATCAGAAGGCCGTGCTATAAGGAATCCTAAAAAACGTTTAGCTGATCGTTCTGAGTCGTCAGAGGTCAGAGGACCATCCAAACAGCAAAGGTTTGCTGAGGGAAGAGGTGTTCCAGGAAAAAACAACACATTTGTTTCCTCATTGTTCAGTTCCAATCAGGAACTTACTGAGAGAGAATACAATAAGGAATTAGAGGAACATGCACCTTCAAATGCTCCATTGGCAGACTCCACTACATTCTCTGGGCTAGGATTGAATGATATCTTGGCCAAACAGTTAACCGACGTGATGAAGCTGGAAAACCCAACAAAAATTCAAAGATCTGTTCTTCCTAGACTACTGGCAAGGGACAGGGATTTATTTGTCCAAGCCCAAACTGGTTCAGGTAAAACTTTGGCATTTTTACTTCCGATCTATCAAAAACTAATGGATGTCACTACTCTTAACAGACAAAGTGGTATTTTTGCTCTGATTTTAGCACCAACAAGAGAATTGGCTACCCAAATCTACTCTGTTGTTCTGAGTTTCAGTCGTTGTTGTCACAGAATTGTCCCTGGTATCGTTATAGGTGGTGAAAAGAAGAAGTCCGAGAAGGCAAGACTAAGAAAAGGTGTGAACATCCTTGTCGCTACTCCAGGTAGGCTAGCTGATCATATAGAAAACACACAGAACCTAGATTTGTCAAACGTACGATACGTCGTTCTTGATGAAGGTGATAAGTTGATGGAATTAGGGTTCGAGGAAACCATTACCAAGATTATCAAGGATATAGAAACAACCTCAAAAATCGCTTCCACTACCAAAATATATCCTTCTTTACCCCACAAAAGGGTCAATGTTCTGTGTTCAGCAACCATAAAGACAAATGTCAAAAAGCTCGGTGAGATTGCTTTGAATGATCCTGAAATGGTCAGCTCCAACTCCGTTCCAGATGTTGAAGATTTAGAGTTAATTTCAAACGTCGCTGCCCCTGATCAATTAATACAGCAGGTTTGTGTTGTTCCACCGAAATTGAGACTGGTAACCTTGGCTTCAATCTTGAAGAATATTGTTGCAAAAACCACCGGAAACCGTACCATGGTGTTCTTAAGTTGTTCTGATTCAGTTGACTTCCATTTCAGTGTTTTTGCCAAAGGGGGAAAGAAATTCAATAAAGAAGGCGAAGAAGAGAAACCTGACACATATTCAACAGTGGTTACCTCCCCATTGTTGGGTAAGAATACTGTGATTTACAAACTTCATGGTTCTTTGTCTCAACCGATCCGTATGTCAACATTATCAGCCTTCACCAAAGCTTCTGAAGATCAGCACACAATCATTTTTTGTACGGATGTTGCTTCCAGAGGGTTGGATCTTCCATACATATCTACTGTTATCGAATATGATCCTCCATTCGCTACAGAAGATCATTTGCATAGAATTGGTCGTACTGCACGTGCTGGTAAAGCTGGTAAGTCTGTCCTGTTTTTATTGCCAACTGAAGAGAAGTATCTTGACAAAATTCAATCATATCATCCTAACGGCGTTCAGCATCAATCTTACGAAGATATTCTAAAACTTGGATTCGGATCAAGATGGGATACTGACGCCACAACATGGCATTTGGACGTCGAAAGATGGTTACTTGAAGATCCTGATGCACACGGACTAGCAGTCAAAGGGTTTACGAGTCATATCAGAGCATACGCTACCCATTTATCTGCTGAGAGAGATGTTTTCAACGTGAAGATATTACATTTGGGTCATTTGGCTAAAAGTTTTGGTTTAAGAGAGACACCAAAAAAACTTGGTGGTAAGTCATCCGATGGTAAGAAAAAGAAAGAGAATCCTAAAGATGTCATGTTCCGTAATGCAAGAGCAGCTGCCAAAGCTACTAGTGATGAATTCAACTTCATGTGATTATAGTGTATCTAATAAACTATATCAGGCTCAAATAGTCAGCAGATAACCTTGTTGTATCAGTCTCTCTACATCAGCTTTCCTCACGAAAAACTGGGAGTCTTTAGTTAGATTGAAAACACCGTACTCAGTCTGAATCTCACCAGCATCTTTTAGCACCCTGACATCAATGAACACGTCTTTTGGTGGTTCCAATGACCCTGAAAGATCAATTTCGGGAAACGCACTTTTGTAATCGATCAAAACATCAGTGTAGTTCTTATAGTAGTCAATTTCATGGTGATTTTTAATCTCTGGGTCTTTATTTTCCCATGCTAATTGGACCAGTTTCTCAGCTCTCAGTCTTGCGTAAGCCAGCAGACAGCGTTTGTTCCTTCTCATTGCCAGATGCGTGACAAACAGTTGACCTTTGCTGGTTCTATCGTCATCCTCGTCATCGTTTGTCAGGGCCTCTGCTGTTCTTTCTAGCTCTTTGGTTTCACGCACGATACTTCGCACTAACTCCTCCTGGAAAAGCGTCAGTTGTTCCAAGTTGAGAGTTCTTTTGGCTTCATTGATTAGTTTGTTAGCAGCGTCTCCATACATCGTATCAATAGGGCACGAATGCTTCTCAAGGTTCTTGGTAGAGCTGCGTAACGCGATTTCCGTGTTTTCATTTTCATGGTCAGACTTCAGGCGCTCATAACCAACATCTGTATAAATAAAAGTTTCAGATTTAAATAGCAGAAAGAGGGCTTCAGGATCTCAAACCGACTGCACTGAAATGTCGCGAGTGTACGGGAAACGAACTAAAAGGAGTTTCACCAGACTGGCCCCTGCGATTGAACTCTCTCCTGTGAAAAATCGTGGTACAGAACGATCCGCAGATCACATAGAGACACCATCAGCAAATACAGATGATGATCACCTCAAACCATTAACTTCTCCCTTTCAAAGCCCTCAAAAGGTACACAAGAGACGATTGGTGAGCCCCAGGGAGAAGAAAATAAACAAACTCAATCGGTGTGAGGTTGAGGATGATATTTTTGCATTGAGAGAAGCAGCTGAGCTGGTAAAACCAGCTTCAAGATCAACTAGAAGTCTGAGAACTAAACAGATGAAAGGCGAACCACCTCTGCCCCAAACAACCTCGCTGAACAGTTACTTTGTTGAATCGAAATCTAAGCCAGCATGGTCTCCAAGTATGTCCCCCAAGATGTCTCAAAGAAGCAGTCCAGATGCCATTCTGGCAGAATCCTCCCCTCAGAATAAAACATCAGCTGTGAGGAAGTTGACATTTCCACCCTTTCCAGAGCTGAAGAAGCCACTACCCAAAAATGAAGACCCTGAGGGATGGGATCTTTTGGATTCCATTGATGAACCCAAGATGAAGGTGAAAACAAAACTGTTGAAAAAAGTGAGTCTCCGATCACCTAGAAGTTCACAGTCATCTGTTGGTCATGAACAAGAGATTATCAAGCTTTTCAATTCACAGTCCCAGTCAACCGAGGAATCTGAGGAAACACCCCCTCCTGCAACATCTCCTCATCAGATCCAAGTCAAGGAACTCACAGAATCACCAAAACTAAAACGTACTGCTAAGATATATGGATACCAAAGAAGTTATCGTGCTCAGAGAGACGAAGAGAATTACGACAAAGGTGGTGATACCGATAATGACCTCAGCGAAGGCCTGAGTGGTGGAGAAGAAGAAAATATCCAGAACGGAAATGACTCCAGTAATGTACAGACATTCGCACATCTGAGAGCTCAGGGCCTTAGTGCCCAATCATTAGATGAACTCAACTTTTTGATAGAGGGTATCCAATCATCTTCATCCAAAGTTTCAGGCCTTCTGGATCTTTCTCTGAAACTGTTTGATGATGAGTTTTGTAAAGTTATCAAGTGTAATGGGTTATCCAATCTACATCATATTATTGACAAGGAAGATGAGCTGCAGCGATATCTATTGGCATTCATTCTGTGTAAGGTATCAGAGGACCCACATGATCTGATAGAGTTTGATGCTGACTTGATTGATATTGTTGTGAAACTACTGATGGAGAAGAATGATATCCAGGCAAAGAAAGGTTCAAAGTCTATGAAACTGGCGTTCAAGGAGTTTCAAGAGAAACTCAACGCAGATTATGATGGTGTATTCCTTGGTCTGACACTACTGCTACAGAACTCTTCTTTTGTGAACAATGATATATATGAGGCTCTCTGTGACCTTCTCAAGAAGCCTAACGAACTAAATTGCAAGTCTTACCAGATTATTTTGATTCTTTTAGAGTCATACTTCACTAATAATGATTCTAAGGTGAATGCTAGCTTTATCAGCAAAATACAGCAATACAAATATGAAGCCGATCTGAATGTACATGTCCTGACCCTGAAACTCCTTATTGTGCTATCTGCTAAGAAGATTAAAGAAGCTTGTGTACCTTCGTTAGTTGTGAAATCATTGAGGCTGCTGCAAGATTCTGATGACGATCATATAAGACTGCTATACTTTGGGCTTTTTATCAATCTTGCGGAGGATCCCAAGTGCCTGAAGGTGATGGTAACGAGAGCTAACTTGCGAAAACTTCATGATGTATATGCAGTTGCTGGCGAGCTTTCTACTGGGTACTTTGCGATGCTGGTTGGGATCCTTTTCAACAAATATCCCTTGCAGGTCAGGACTCATTTTGACACACATGAGTTGGAGAACATACAACTGCAACTACAGAGATTCGATCACAAGGGAAACAAAAACATAAAGCTGCAAGTTGAAACGATTCTAACAAGCTTTAGTATTTAGTCTAATATGTATTAAACATGAGCTCTATTTTCAAGGTGCAATTCTTACTACTTTCCAATCATCATTCTCGGATGCACGTCTGAAGACAATACGATCATGTAGACGACTTGGACGGCCTTGCCAGAATTCAATCTCTAATGGGATGACTCTAAGACCACCCCAGTAATCAGGAACTGGGATTTTCTCAACACCTTCGAATTCTTTTTCTCTTTGCTTGTAAACTTCATCAAGTTCCTCACGATTTTTGAGGGTACTTGACTGAGGACTGGACCATGCACCGATTCTGGAACCCCTTGGTCTGGTATCGAAATATTTCTGGGAAGTTTCCTTTGGAACGAATTCAGTAATACCTTCCACTCTAACTTGTCTTTGAAGACTAGGCCAGAACCATGTTAGGGCAGCTTGGGGGTTTGATTTGATGTCTCTTGCCTTTTTGGAGCTATCCCAGTTAGAGTAGATGACAAAACCTTTATGATCTAATTCTTTGAAAAGGACGACTCTTGAGGAGACACGACCTGATGGAAGCTCAGCAGTCGAGAAGTTAGTAGACTCGGGTAACTTTTCTTCCTTTTGTGCTTCAGCAAACCAGTTGTTGAATTGGATAATTGGGTCACTGTCGACCTGATCTATATCAAGAGAATCCTTTTCATATTGATACGTCTTTGGAGCAACTGCAGATGGTGTTAGTTCCTGTGGGGCAATGAAATAGCGATGTACATACAGACTAGCGGTTGTTCTTCGGCCATTGTTGTTTATAGATGGTTGAATCGAGAGGAAGAAGAAAGGGCCATAAACATTTCAGAATGAGTCGTCCCATAAAAAAGTCATCAGATAACTTCTTATTTCCGTCATAAGCTCGGCTAAGCGCATCGCTCATAACATTGCCCCAATTAGAATTCTCCTACAGACATCAGAAACAAGCGACCTGCATTTAATATTGCAACTCAGGCGAGTATATCTAAAATTTGAGCAGCTCCTCAGGTTCCAGGCTTCCCGAGTTATAGTCTTCAAACAACCCAAACAAACTTGCATATTCCTCAGAGGTTAGTAAGGTTGGATCATATGATCCTGCGATAGCATCATTACCTGTTGCGGAATTCATGATCTTACCAAAAACAGTGGTGTCAACGCCAAATATATCATCAAAGTTGATAGTTGGGTTCAAAGGCGATGGCTGTGTTTTTGGAGTGCCCGAAGATTCAGAGCTGACAGCTGCAGATGAGGCAACTGGATTACTGTCTAACGACTGAAATGTCTCACTTGAAAATCCCTTTCTAGCTTCTGGAGTTGGATTTGGATTTTCAGTGTAATTGGCTTCACAAACAATGAATTTGCTACTAGCGACTGCTGGCTGTAAAATGGTAACAAGGTCTGTTTTGGATTTTGAAATGATACGTGAGAGATCATGATCCAGTAGGCTAGTTAAGAAATTGGTCTTTGGAATCTTATCAGGCGATAAGTCATGCAAGTGATGATGCTGCAGTTTCTCAGGAGATCGCTCAAGTAAAAACGCAGAGACCTCAGCGGATGCATTCTTGAAACTGAAAGCTGGGTCTCTCAATTGATGGGTAAACATTCTGAATGCCATCACAACTCTGGCAAAGTTATATTGCTTAGCACTGATCTTGTCCAGAAGCTGAAGAATATTCTCAAGATTGGCAAACAGCAGATCGGCCAACTCGGTATACGACTTATAACGAGCAGGATTTGTCTTTCCTTGGATTTCTCTTGCATGTAAAACTCTTATAGTGAATGCACACAAAAACATTGTTGCTTTGTTAATAGCATTATTTGCCATTGGCTTCAAGTAATAGGCAAATCCCTCACCGAAGTACCGTTTCTCATTGTATGTAAGATTCAACATTGAGTTAGCAATCTTCAAAGATATGGTCAAACATTCTTCAAGATATTCTGTGATCTTCTGTTGGTGACCTATAGAGCAGAAGTGGCGAAACAGTGCCATATTCAAAGATAAAAGCAACGAGTTGGCGTCCAGTAAGTATGATATCTTTTTCACTCTTGCATACGGTTTTAACTGAGAATCATTGACGATATCTTTCATGGACCCAAGATAACCTTGAATGAATGACTCCAACTTTTTCACCAAACGTATGATTTGGAGAACAGACGGAGATCTCTTGATGTTCAAGCAAGTATTGCAAGTATCTCTGTAAAGTTTAACGGTTTCAGCTAGGAACCTGAAGTCTTGGGTGATAAAAGAATCTATCTCGTCATCATCTGGATCCTCCAATGGTAAAGGTGTATCATAAGTGGAATCATCTCGGCAGTGGAGTGGAGTACCAATACTGATACTTTCAATACAATCAAGCTCTATTAGTTTATGCCATATTCTTCTCCATAATTGAGCTTGAGGTCTCTTTTTGGTGGAAACAGTCAGATCTGTCAGTTGAATAGGATCCCTATTGAATCCCATGTTATATGCCATTGCAAAAATAGTACCTAGTAGTACTTGAGATTCAGATGAGTCAGATACGTCATCATCCTCAGAACAGTATCGGTAGTATAACTTGATATATAAAGCTAGTTGAACAACCTTCAGACTATAAGACTTTCTCAGGAATTTGTAATGAGACAAACACTCGAGCATCACATGTACCGTCTTAGCACTGACTGGTTGAGTTTTCAAAATTTCATAGTCTGGATTCGTCTCAAATTCACCACTTGAGATAGAGAGATAGGCAAGTCTCAGAACAGCAAGCAGTAAACCTAGAGTTGCATAGTCATATTTGGACGTGATATGAAGCTTCTGGATTGACTCATTATTAAATCTCAAAGGACCAATTATAGCATCCATTTCCGTGAAGAACGAATTCTCAATGATGAAGGGCATGAATGGATACACGTGTTTGAAGAATCTGAAACAAAGAACCATTATAGTTTTCTTGTTTGGTAAGCATTGCAGAATCAAGTCGTCTAGTCCGAGGTTATGTGACTTCAATTGCGCAACATACGCCTTTCCCTCAAGTTTTCTTTTCCTCAACTCTAAAAATCCCCCTAGACTTTTACCTCCTTTATCCAGAAGCATAGCAAAACAATTATCTCTCATGCTTTGATCAGTAGGGGGGACTTGGGGATTCACCATGCTCTGTGACTTCTCAATGGTCTTCCACATATGAATCCACAGGACCTTAAGATACTCATCATATCTTAACATTGACACAATAGAGAATGGACCATGGCTTTCCAGTCTTGTCTTTTTGATCATGAATGGCAAATAATCATAGAAGTTCATTGGTGCGTTAGGATCAAAGTCATAGTACTGATTGAAACTGTCAGTCTCGGGTAATGCAGGAGGACGGTAAACGATGGAGCCGTTTGCGGGAGGATTTTGGTTGATCTGATAATAATTCAAATTTTGTTCAGGGGAGTATGGTAGAGCACTGCTCTGTTTCAAAAGATGGTCTCCAGGTGCCGATGTGTGAGAATTTGATAGATCATGTACTGCGATGGAAGCCTCGAGATGTTTCACTCTGAATACCAATTCCTCAAAAGCCTTTCTTGCAGCGGGCGATAGCTCGTTAAGGTTCACACCTTCTATCACAACATTGGATGGCATCGGCGTAGACGAATTCGGCATCAAACCTGTGACGCCATTAGAGGCTGGTAGACGAGGGAACTGAGTAGTGGGTGCCAAATCAGCCATAACGGCTGGTGATTTAGCATGCTTCAACAGCTCCTCTGAATTTGTCCATGATGGCTCCTCAAAGTGACACAAGTGATGGACATTACTCTTCACACAACCACTGCAAACCGGTTTCTGTTTATCACATCTGATCTTACGCTTCCGGCAAACAGAGCAAGAAGTTGGGACTCTCATTCTCTTTCTATGATTTTTGTCTTTAGTCGAGTCAGATACAGTTGCACTTGGAGTTGATACACCCTCTTGTAGATTTGGTGACTCGCCGTCTTGCATAGCAACGTCCTGCTTGACGACAGACATGATACTCGTCAGTCTGCGCGATCTAAACTCCAGATATAAGGCAGCTTCAGTTCAAAGACTTATAAAGAAACAGAGTTTTGAGTTGGTTATATCTAATTCTGATGATTTATCGCCGTGGAGTTTT
The DNA here is from genome assembly GCA_003707015.3 of Wickerhamomyces canadensis. Lineage (NCBI taxonomy): Eukaryota > Fungi > Ascomycota > Saccharomycetes > Phaffomycetales > Wickerhamomycetaceae > Wickerhamomyces > Wickerhamomyces canadensis. Next base: position 37,543 of record PPMU03000025.1, on the reverse strand, counting down.
CTCCTTGGGATCCACCAGATACGCGTCTCAAAAGGGTTGAATATAAAGAGTTGAAATACGAACAGAGTTGTTCGACAAGGCAAGGATTTAATGAATTTTAAACGGACGAAGAAAACTTGAAAAAAAAAAGTGCAGCCAGTGGCTTGATTTGAGAATGCCGTTATTCCCGAGTCTGGCCGATGTTTCCGCGATTACGAAGGCATACAGAAATAGTTAATTGACTTATATTTTGTAGATCTAACCGAACCAGTTACCAGTCATCAAAGTATTAAACTCAGCCCCAGATATACCCATACCTTCTCTATTATTTGGACTCCCCATAGTACTTGCCTCTCGCATTTGTGCCTCGAAGCTGGTTGGATCACCAGTTATTCCGATGGCATCATTGATTATGCCAAAGATGTCACCAAAGGACTTACCGTTGTCATTGAAGTTTGAGAAACTCTCAGACCCTTGTAACAATTCCGGAAACTGCTCGTTCAGCTCAACATCAACTGTATTTATAGGGTTGTTAGACATTGTTTCATAAATGGTATCATTGAATGATAGACTGAAGTTATTTGGGAATGAGGAAGACTGACCAGGAGTAGGTACATATCTTGAGGCTGTATTACCTGACTGGTCGTTGTACGTAGGAGAGCGATATTCTTGAGATTGGTCTGGAAAAGAAGACTGGGACATGCTTCTCGAAACTCTTGACCCTTTTTGTGAACCGTCTTGTCCTTGAACTTGCTGATATTGGGCTGGAACATGAACGGACTCACCTTTACTGAAAACAGGGCACTTCCTTAACTTCTCTTCATCTGTAGAGAGCACTAAAGGAACTGAATTAAGAACAGTAGATATAAAACCAGTGTTGTTTTCAACTTTTTGGACATTCTCAGTCTTGGCTAAATTCTTGACGACATTTATAGGTTTCTTTAACAAAGTAATGAAGAACCCAACAGCCTTGCTCATTCTCCAGCTATATGGATACTTCGATCCCAAAGCGTCAGCCAGAGTGTGAAACTTATCCATATGTTCTAATAGAATTGTAGCTAAGATTTCTCCAGAATTGACATCAATATTGAAGACGGATTTATATTGATCCCTCGTATCCTTGATTTCGATATCATTCAAATCATGGTTCCTATTATCGACATTGATAGATCCAATCTTAGCATCTAACGAGCCAGAGAAGCTCTGTGGGTTCACAGTGGTCTTTTCGAGATCGTTGACATAATGTGGTCTCATGAAGGGTCCACATCTGGATCTCAAGATTAGAGAAACCATGAATTGAATAGAGCGATGTCCAATCAGCAATAACAATGGTGCTAGCACCAAATCAACACCAGGACCAAAATATTCCAGACCCGCATCAAAAAATAGAGAGCAGTTTCTGTAACCGTCTAAAGCACAATCTAGAGCTCTTTGTGCGTAGTCTTTGGCAATTACTGAAGCTTGAGCATCCTGTGCACCCTTCGGTTCAAAATGGACAAATAGGATATAGTTCAGTAGATATATCAACATATTGACGATAACATGAAGTTTGAACTCTATAGCTCTAGTGGCTGAAGCAACTAGTGGCTCAAGCTTTGTTCTGTTAACTAAAATTTTTCCCAGTTGCGAAACAGCGTACTGATCAGACTTCGTATTAAAGCCATTGATACTTTTTTGCAGCTCATTGATCAGCGCATCAACTTGAGTTCTTGTTGCTGGCTCATTAACATTCAACAAAACTCCCATGGTTTTGGCAATCAATTTATCAATGTTGTATGTCGTATGTAGGTTCTTAATCACAGTCAATTCCTTGATATCACCTTTGAACTCCTCCAGATCTAGACCGTCCTCAGTCTCACCAGGTAGCCTCGTGTCTGAAAAGCTTTCATACTCTTGTAACGATCTTGGACAGCCCAAATTCATTGACTGGTGAATATCTAATGAGAGTAGCTCAAACCATATCTTCCTCCACAGATGTCTCTGTCTCTCGTTTGCAAAGTTTTCGAAGTTCTTAGGATCTCTATGAAGTCCAATACTTATTGCCATTTGAATGATCATCCCTAAGAAAATCTGGGAATCACTTCCATCAGCACCATCACCGTCTTCAGGTGAGTAAACAAAATATAACTTCATATAAAGAGCACATTGAACAATCTTCAAACTCGACTTTCTCATCAGTTTTAAATTCGAAAAACAGTGTTTGACACAATCAACCAGTTCTAGTGGGACTTCGTTCTCAGGTCTCTCCAAAAATCTAATGGTTTCTGTTGTTTCATTGTAGGATTTGATAGTGCTTGTTTTCTTCAAAATGGCATGAAGATTGTTCTTTGGCAATGTATTCCAGGCCAATCTCAAGATGATACAGACAGTACCCACAAGGGCAAAATCAACACCAGATCTAATTTTTATGGTAACTTTCTGATCCTCATCATCTGGATTTCCAAATATAAACCTAGCTTCTTCTCTGAAAGATTGCTCATCAACGAATGGCATATAGATGTACAGAACTTCAAAAAATCTATCTATCAATAGCCACAACGCCTTTTTTTTGGGTAGGAATCTCTGCATCATGGCAACTGGTTGTCGTTTGAAATCCTCAGGCGATACTTTTTCCTCTGCAGCCTTTGGGCCCTTGCTACTCCCGCTGGAATTTGATCTTGATGGCTTCTTCCGTTTCTTTTGTTGAGGTTCGGTATTCTCTGACTTTCTTTTAGCCTTTCGAAGATTATCCAGGAACGAGTTATCACCTACCATCAAAGGGCACACTTTATTACTGAGTTTATCCGTCTCTGCAGAGTCATCATCATCTTCAGTATCGGTTTCAGCAAGATCTTGGCCTATACTCCTCTCATTATTCTTCGCCTTCTCACTCCCACTTTTCATTTTCTTTAAAGAGTTCAGTTCATCCTCCAATTCCTCATGAGCAACGGGACATACCCCACTGGAAGCCAGCTTACCAGATACAGGACACGTTTCACCGATTGACTCATGTAATCTAGTTGTCAGTGTTGGTGTTGGCGTCGAGCCTTGCACATCCATTTGTCTCCTTTTCTCGTCATCTCTGTTATAATCAACTGGGCACTTCCCAGATGTATGGATCACGGGACATTTTCCCTGACTAAGGTCTTTGCCACTAACAGGGCATGTTATACCAACAGAAGGTGATCTTGTGTCGACTGATGGAGCAGGAGAAGCAATATCACTGTTCAGATGCCTTACCAGCTTGATTTGATCACCAGAAGAGACGGCATGTGAAGTTTTACCGTTATGGTCTTCCATCCTCTTCTTGAATTTCATTTCTTCTGCCTGTTTTCGTAGTTTGAATATATGGGCCCATAGCACACGTAAGTACGGATCGCCTTTCATGATAGCTAACCAAGATGTGGCACCCAAGTGGACCGTCGACGTTGACTTGATGTGAAGCATATCGAACTTCTTGCTGAGATTTAGGTTTTCATTGTGCAATCTGTGGTTATCTGGTATAACGCTACCATTTCTTGATTCAGTATCAGATATTGTGGATGGTGATATGACACCGTTTGCTGCATTGAGTTGACTTTCTAGGTGTCTGATCTTTTCTTTCAGCTTCTCAATGACTTCAGAGTCAGTCTGTTCCATAGAAACACCAGCTTCAGCACTTGACAGAGGTTGAGCCCACACTGGATCAATATAATGACAAAGGTGCGCAACGCCTGTTTTCTCACACGCTGTGCAAACCGGTCTTCGTTTATCACACTTCACTTTTCTTCTTCTACAAATGGTACAACTGATGGGGACTCTGTTTCTTTTTCTACCAGAAGAGTCAACAGGGGGTGATACCAAATCATCTGTTGGAGTTTGTTTCTTCTCTCTCTTTGCTCTTGTAGGTTTACTCGCTGTTGTCATTCTTGAGGTCTATGACGTCTGAACTCTAAATGTTTAAGGAAAGGTTGGTGATATTGAAGTGGAGTTCGTGTATCTCAAAAGAGAGTCCAGTATTTTCAGTGAGAGTGGGTTTGTGTGATTGGTAGTTGAGTGGCTTTTGGGTATGATTGAACCTTATATATAGTTTTGAATCAATAGAAGACTTGGAAAAAGCGTGGGCCTGTATTTTTCATCTATTATATTTTCATGCAGTTCGAAAAGCAAAAACAAAGAACAAAATACACCCGTAATTTGCTGTAATTTACTGCCTCAGCCAAATCCCAAGAGCTAAGAGTTAAGAGCTAAGAGCATATCTAGTGACGAAGTGATCCAGAGCTCTCTTTTCCGAACATGGCGTCTTCCAAGTTCCAGTCCTCTATTGCTCTCCAGATAGGAAACGACATCGGAACGTCGCTTCACTTATAGACGTACCGTTGGAAAACAACTGCTTCATGACGTTACCAGCTACGATGGAGCTGTAGCTCGTCAATCCCATCCGGGAGAGCACTCTCACTATTCTCTACAGAAAAATTACCCAGATGCCAGCTTAAGCTGTTACGGCTGATCAGCTACTATACACACTAGAATTATTACTTCAAGATGGTGGCTGAATACGACTACTTTCTTTTCTCGCTGGTGCAGAGGGACGTGGGACAGGTATCTCTCGAATCTCTTTGAGTACATAGTCCAGCTGTATGCTGTTGGTATCTCTAGTAGATGCGAGTCAGTTCATTGAAGGGTAGAGGACCAACTCCGCACTAGTGGATTTTGTTATCAGATGTTATCTCTCCCATCTTCTCCGATATCTTTCTTTCCAAGCAGAATCCACAACGTCAAAAGCAAATTACTATATCGAGGTTGGCTATGCCGTTAACGGCTGAAGCCAGCATACTCCAGCACAAGCTGCATAAATCGAGACAACGCTCAATCCTGGTCTCTCAGGAGAAGTTCACAGACGTCTCCGAAATAGTGTCAAGTCTTTACCAGTCACTTCTTGTTAGCATCTTGATAGGCACGACCAGAGGAAATTATGCGTGATTGAATTCATCGATTGATTGACACCAGTCGAGCTGTACTTCAAGCAGAACATTACACCTGCGTGAAAACCCCATTTTTATTATGTACATGATTTCATCGATTATAAACAAGTAACTTCATGGAACAACCATGAACCATCTTCCACATAGAATGTGTCTCTCCGTCATATAAACTGTTCATTCCCACCAAAAAGAATCTTCTCCAAGCTGAAGTCATCCAGATTCAATTCCTGCGGTAAAACATCACGTTCTGGAACAATCGGTCCACCATTTATATAGGAATTTGGGAGCGCACTTGGACCAGCAATGAAACTCGTCCCAATGTCCCTTTCACCAGCAGAATTTGTTCCAGTGGATACCCCACTACTACCAGTCCCAAGGCCCAACTCAACCCCATCTCCAATATCAATGCTTTCACAGAATGATAATCCCGGTATCTCGCTTGACAAACCATAATCACGTAGGGCTGTGACAGTTTCCGTTATACCGAAGTTGTAGTCATTGAGCATCTGATCTAACCAGCGTTTATCGTTCTCATTAGCTAGTTCTTGACTCAACTTGGACTTGTTTGCGAAATCAGAGCCGCTGGTCTTGCTAATAACATCAAAATTTTCAAATGCATCACGAATTTTCATGAAATCGTTTAATGTGTAATGATGAAACATTTCATCATACTTTCTCGATCTATTCAAGGATTTGAGAAACTGGAAATCCGCAGGAGTTTTTGTTGAATATTTTGTACCCTTCGGAACATTCAGGATCTTGGAAAGGATGAACGCTTGAACTTTACTCACAACCCATGGATGGTAATAAGTGTCAGAAATATTCACAAAGGTCACCAAAATATGGGTTATTGTCCTAGTGGATATATCTGCGATATCATCAACGACTTTGGCAACATCTGATGATAGCTCTGTAGTGAATGCTTTAAAGCCTTTGATACGACTTAGAATAGCAAACATGAATTGTGTGATCCTGTGCAACACCAACTCGATCTTTGGGAAAATGACGGCACCATTTCCAAAATGTTTCTGTAGATTGTATTCGGTTGCATTAGGGTCAAGGAACAAGATCAATTCAAATAGTTTGGTAGAAATATTTACAATCTCAATCAGATAAACCAGTGATTGTTCTTTATCCTTCTTCTCATTGTAGAAGATAAAAAAATGATAGTAAACCATATAGAGTAACGAATGGACATCAATGTTATAGGTCAGATCTTTTATTTTATTACAACGTTGCACCAATGTATCTCTTGGACCTTTGACCACTTCCCCTATTGATCTCAATTTTTCAGCATAATTCAAAATGGGCTTCAAATGGCTTTTAACTTGTCCAATTGGTGACTTGACCCGAACATTCAATATAGACATTAGCAATGGGTAAGTCACCTCATATAGCTTTGCCCGTTCATAGAACCACTCGTTGATTGTATAATCAAACTCACTTTCACTTTCATCCAGGTGTGGGAAATGTGTATCATAGAATTTTGAGTCAATTGTTGGCGGACATCCAACCAACATTAGTTGATACGTGTCCAAATAGACAACATTGTACCATAATCTTCTCATCAAGTTCTTCTTCTTAGAGTCTAGCCCATTATTGGTAAAGTTTGGATCTCTATTCAATGTACACTGGATACCATATTGCAAAACATGACCAATCTTGGATGAATCTGGTAGTCTGATACAGTCACCTTCTTCCGGTCCGAAGAACTCGTAGTAAATCTTGAGCACTAGAAACTGATATGTTTCCAATGATGGGATTTTGAATGCTTCAATCTCGGTGGCAATTTTGTGAACTAGTTTGATAGCAGTGATATCAACTTGATGATCACAGATGTACTGACTTTCAGCATCGTTGAGGAACTGTTTCTTACCAAAGTTGTAGGCAGACAACGAAGTAAATCTCATAATCAGCAACAATATTCCAATTGTAGTCAAATCAGATCTCTTTTTCAACTTCAATCGAACTTCAGAGTCACCTCTGGAACCAATCAAATCAAATAGCATGTTGGTGAACTCATCTTTATCAATGACAGGAACCATCAAGAAGAATTCTGACTCAAAGAATCTATCTAGTAATGACCAAATCAATCTGGCATCGGTCAAATAATCTTTCAATTGTGGAATTAGTCCAGTCCTGCTGGCATCAACTTGTTGAATATTAGATGGGACATCTGTGCTGGGATCTTCTCTCTCCCATTTCTCAATGAAGTCATCTTCCATTGTTGAGTATCCCGACGTCTTATCCAATATTGCTTTGGCCTTCTGGGTACTCAACGTTATGGAATTCAAGTAGACGTCTTTTCTCAACAAGGACACCCAAGATAAAGCACCCTGAGATACATTGATAGGGCTAGTGAAGGAATTATGATAGAAATCTATGAGAGCATCATCCAGTGGGTGGCGATTTTGATCTTTTTGTTCCGTGCTTGGTAAGTCAGGGTTTCCCAATAGCTGAGGTGAGGTGTCATGTGTTGAATATGGTGAAACTAGTCCATCTGTAAATCTACTTGATTGTTTGACAGCTTCCTCTAGCTGTTTTATACGTTGATTCATACTCATAAGTTCCAAGTCTTTTGTTGAGCTCAAAGACCCTATGTTTGGTGACGTTCTGTTCTCAGGTCCAAACTGCTGAGGGTGATGCAAAGATGGCATAACCTGTCGTTGTATCTGCTCTTGCGTGGAAGAATCCTTTTTCGCCACCTTGACGCTCCAGTGAGGTTCTTCATACTTGCACAAATGAGGTTTGCCTTTCTTTCTGCAACTTTCACAAGCAGGTTTACCCTTGTCGCATTTCACTTTCTTCTGACGGCAGACTAAACAGGATTTTGAGGTCCTTATCCTCTTTCTTTCATGTGCATTGTGACTGGGTAGCGTTGAGACATCCATGAGGTTGGCAGAGTTTGCTGATGATATGGAGGATGCGTTTGACATGCCCACTTAACCAAACCTCACCAATCTAACCATAGACTATTGAAGCAATGGCAATTTCTTGTCTCAGTCAATTGAAGTCAATAACTTTAGCGCCTCCAATGTGTATCAATTTCCACTCGTTTAGATTATATAAAAGTCTTTCATAGGGTCTGCAAACTCTACTGTAAAAATTGCAGGGCATACAAATAGCGGGCTTTCCTGTTATGATTCGCTGCTTCACGAATCGAGCTGTAGAGAGTAGAGGCTATTTTTATGACAGGAAATGGGCATGCGTACTAAAAATTACGCATGAGTCCTTGATTTACACAAGGCTCAAAGTACCGTTTAGTAAGCGGATGCATAATTCTCATTCTGAGGGCCATTGAGCTGCTATTTGCTGAGAATACTTGCCTTTGAGTTCCCCATTCGTTTGAAGCTCAGATTAGCACTGGGAATTGTCCTGTTAGCACGAACGCCAATCCTGTTTATGCTTTTTAACAGTACTTATGGATATAGAGGCGGCAAAATGAGAAGCGAGAAGTAATTAATGTTCGCGGATTCACCTAAGAAATAATATTAATCTCTGTTTCTTACGAGAACCATCATTTATCAATAAGATCAAGAAGAGTCCAGATCGGATACCCAGGCTACCTAAGGTACAATGGCTAAGGACGCTTTCCGAAACCTGGCGGGGCCTCCCTCCAAAAGGAAGAGAATTGTCACTTCTTGTTCCCATTGCAGAAAGAAGAAAGTTAAGGTACGTATCAGTTCATCTTGTTTTTGCGAAGCCGAAGTCCTTATTACTAACATCACGATGAAAGTGTGATAAAGAGAGGCCAGTATGTGGGGTTTGTCTGAAAAGTGGAACCTCCTCCCAATGCTCATATCAAGAGCCATCGTGGGAGAATGAAACGAAACTGGGCGCTAATTATGCTATTGCTGCCTCAATACCCATAGCACATATTAAGGTTGATTCTGCCAGAAGAACTTCATCAGCACCACCAATACAGCAGAACCTGAAAAAACAGAAACCATCATCCGTTGAATCTGAAAACTCGTTAGCCCCATCTTCTCAATATGACACACAGGTGGCGCGTCCGCTTCACTCAGCTAACAATAGCGTCTTTGAGGGTGTCGAAAATCACTGGCAGAATACCCAATTCCAGGGTCAATCACTACAGCCTTTACCATCACTCCCTGCAACAACAGCAGCAGCAGCATCTTCATCATCATCAGCGCCACAGGGTTTGAATGATCAACAAGCTCAGACAATCCTGCCTCCAATCGTTCAAACTTACGGTCCCTTACCATCGAACGTACGGATACCTCCCGCCAGTTTCACTTATGGTCCAAACCAACCATCCATCATGGGACCACCAGCTCCCACAACACAAGCGTACAACGATAATACATACAAGCTTAGGGAGAAGGTACAGTATACAGAATCAAACGTTAGACATGGAAGTCCGATACCCCACGTTCATCATCATCAACAACGCCCTACCATGGCGACTCAGTCGCAGCCTCACCAATCACAATATATGAGCTTTTATGATTATCATGAGCCCGTTCAACTACGAGCTGGAAGGCTAATTGCATCAGGACCACTCTCTTTCAATTCACTGCTTAGAAGAGATCCATTTCTAAGGGTGATGCTACTGAAGATCAGAAAACAAAAGATGATAGTGACTATTCCATGGAAGGACAGAAACACTCACTCGGCGGAGTTAATCAAAGAAATCATCCTAGAAGAAAAAGGAGTTGACAATACACGAAGCAAACACATTGACGAAAAATTCAAGGCTACCTTGATTGAGAATGAAGGATTGGATGAGGTTAGAGCCAAAGCTTCTGGCTCTCTGGACTATTCCAGAACCGATTATGAGACTGAAACTATCTTGAAGATTGAGGAGGTTCTACCTGAGGAGAAATTGGTGTGGATTTTGGTTGATAGATTTTTTGATGGGATACTAGCAGCATTTTTACCATTTATATCTGAGAAAACATTCAGAGAAAAGATCGAGCAAATCATTGGACCTAGGAAAGACGTCAAAGAAAAGATCACCAATATCGAAATAACTAAACGTTTTGACTTTGCTTATGTTGGTGAACTCCTGATCATTCTCAGACTTTCATATCTAACTGTCGGTAAAACTAGTGTGAACACGCCTGAGGAAAAATACATCCTGAGTAATCCAATAGGGATGAATGCCGTACATGTCGCTCAGATGTGTTTGAATCAGTTTAAGCTTCTTAGACGCGGTGCATTGCCCATAATTCAGTGTTCTCTGTTTATGAGATTCTATCATAAGTTTGCACCTGAAGATGGTGATGGTAATGACGGTGGTGATAGTCAAGTTTTCTTGGGGATGTTACTACAAATGGCCAATTCTATCGGGTTGAATAGGGATTTGAATAATACCGATAGACTCAAGTCCAATACCAGGATTGTGCATCTCTGGAGAATTATTTGGCATGAGATTGTGACTTTGGATCTTCATCAAAGTCTGCATATGGGTAATCCAATTTTGGTGGATGAGAATTATTATGACACATTGGTCCCCACTTTCCTGTCCAAATATGAAGATTACACATTGAAGAACTATGATATACATACATCAGTTATCAAGAACTTTGGACTGAATGATGAGATCAACAAATTGGTTAGAGACTTCTTGAAGGATATCTTGAACATTAATAAACTGGTCAAAGTCGATGACTTGCTTCCAAAGCTCGATAGGTTGGAGAGTTTCATAAATCTTCATTTTCAAAACTTGGAGTCTATCTATGAGATGAGCAATAACAACATTCAGGACACGATTTTCAAGATTTACAAATTCATCAACTATATTGAGTTGAAGACTGCCTTATTTGTGATATATTACAACTTATACCTCAACAATCCTACATTAAACTTTTCATTTCTGATCAAGATTTCGGAAATTGCAATGGAGATGGTGCCTCTGGCATATTTGATGATCACCACCAACAATGGGAAGACAAATTACTTCGACTCTATATTTGGTTCTGGTTCACAACTCTTATTGATCCCAAGCATTATCTTATCGTTACAGAAAGTTCATAAACTACTGGTTGGTTTAATCACAAGATCTCTTGATATCAAGTTCAACTATCCCGAAAACAAAAACCTAGCTGCTCTTGATGAGATTCGTATAGAGCTGATGAAGAAGCTAGAGGTCGTGCTGAGTGGTTTTCAAACATTAAGTTCCGATTATTACCAGTCTTGGAGATTCTGCAAAGGTGCAGTCTTCATCTACAAACTTTTGAGTGACTTGGACAACAGTGTGTGGGATAAGACAAGTAAGGTCAACCAAGAGTGTATGGATGCATCTGTCAGTGATGATGTTAACCACTTTAAGGCTATTCCAACGCATAATGAGTGTACTGAGTTGTCAGACGATCAGATCCAGCAGCTATATGAACTGGTTCACACTGAACGTTTCAAGGAACCATTGTTGAAGAGACTGAATAAAAGAGTTGGAACAACTTCAACATCAAAGAATCCTCCTAATTCCTTTCCTTCAGCTAATTCTGATGTACCTCCACAGACCACCCCACCATCCGGTTCGGCAACTCCATATAATAGATATGATAGTACGGCTCGTCAATCCATTGTGACGTCAGGTGTTCCTTCGTCAATCCCACGGTCAGTGGGATCAGAAAGCACCGCTTCAAGTTCACATGACTTTAACACAAGTTTCTACGTTGCCAAAAATTCCATGACGGATACCGAAATTGATAAAATCTGGTTTCAAATGATGGCTAATAACACCGATAATAAACACTGTGCAGACGAAGGAAACACTGACAAATCGAAAACTGCTGAAGTTGGTTTGTCTAATGGTAATGGTATATGTGTGGGAAACGGTGAGACGAACAATGGTGGAATGACCCACGCTACAGTTAACGAGGAAGACTCGAATGGCTCCTTACAGGGAATTTCCACGCTTGATCAAGCATATTTCAGTCCATTTGGATCGCTGGACCTTGAGCGGCTGATAGTTGATGATTCCTCGTATGACGTATTTGACGATATTCCATTCTTCACCGAGAGCTGATCTTTGAATGGAAACTATAATCAATGATGTTCCACCGCCGTACTTATGTAGCCTCAGAACCCCGGATTCTATCGGATGAACATGATTAGTATGCTACGGGACACTCCGGCCCTTGTGGCATTTTTAAGCGGGATTGATCCTCCAGTCACTGCGCGGAGACTTTTTTGTGTGGAGAAGATCGACTCGGGAACGCGTTTTCAGTTTTTACCCACAATGCTTGACCAGAAAAAACGCGATGAACTGCCCTTTCAACTAATATCGTAAAGTGTCGGTTATCAGGAAAATTTCTGCTGGCAAGACTGACTTAACATTGAGTACCATTGGCCACCGACAAAGATCCCATTTGCCCATATATAAACTCCCTATCCTCCATTTCCCACCACCCTTTTACATCACTTTCTAGGAACGGAAGTAATAGACTACGCATACTCTATCACAGCACATATTACCAGCATCAACAATGTCTACTAAAATCAAAGTCGCAAACCCTATCGTTGAGATGGATGGTGATGAACAAACAAGAATCATCTGGCACTTAATCCGTGAGCAGTTGATTTTGCCTTACTTGGATGTTGATCTTAAATACTATGATCTTTCTATCGAGAATCGTGATGCCACAGATGATAAAGTCACTACTGAATCCGCTGAAGCTACCTTGAAATACGGGGTTGCTGTCAAATGTGCCACCATCACCCCAGATGAAGCTCGTGTCGAGGAATTCAAATTGAAAAAAATGTGGAAATCACCAAATGGTACCATCAGAAACATTCTTGGAGGTACTGTCTTCAGAGAACCAATTGTTCTAGGTGATGCTGTTCCACGTTTGATCCCACAATGGGAAGAACCAATCATCATTGGTAGACATGCTTTTGGTGATCAATACAGGGCAACTGATGTCCTGATCCCATCTAAGGGTTCTTTGAGTTTGGTTTTCAAGTCAGAGAACGGAAAAGATGACTCTGAATGGCCAGTGTATGACTTCGAAGGAGCTGGTGTTGCTTTATCTATGTACAACACTGATGAATCAATCGAAGCTTTTGCTGAAGCCTCGTTCCAACTGGCTTTAGAAAGAAAATTGAACCTATACTCCACAACCAAAAACACTATTTTGAAGAAATACGATGGTCGTTTTAAAGATATCTTCGAAGGTCTATATGAATCAAAATATAGAAAAACCTTTGAAGCCAATGGTATCTGGTTTGAACATCGTTTGATTGACGATATGGTTGCACAGATGCTAAAATCCAAAGGTGGTTACATCATTGCTATGAAAAACTACGATGGTGATGTTCAATCCGATATTGTTGCCCAAGGGTTCGGTTCTTTGGGTTTGATGACCTCAGTTTTAGTTACCCCAGATGGAAAAGCTTTCGAGAGTGAAGCTGCCCATGGTACCGTCACTAGACATTACAGACAACATCAACAAGGTAAAGAAACCTCCACCAATTCAATTGCTTCAATATTTGCTTGGACCAGAGGTATTATTCAAAGAGGTAAATTGGATAGCACCCCAGATGTGGTCAAATTTGGTGAACTATTAGAAACTGCTACTAAGGATACCGTTCAAGTTGATGGTAAAGTAACCAAAGACTTGGCCCTAGCTCAAGGTAGAACTGATAGAGCTAGTTATGTCACAACTGAGGAGTTCATCCAATATGTTGCTGATAGATTAGCCAAACTTTACAAGGAATCATTCTAAGATGGGACATTTAACTGTGATCAAGTTGTCTCATGATATTTATTCAACTGAGTTCAAAATCTCAGGTAATCTGACCACTGGTCAATCCAATATATAGCAGCAATTGATTTGTTGACAAAATCCACACCAGTAGAGTCTCCAGGGTTTCAGAGGCATCACCAGACCTTTTAGTACACTCAAGATTAAACCATTCTGTCCTTTAAACGACTGCCATTTCATTCCTCA
>PPMU03000025.1:0-23693 GCA_003707015.3 Wickerhamomyces canadensis | reverse complement strand
CTTCCGATCTGAGACTACTATGTTCGTCGACCTGATATTTGTCAATTCTTTCTATTCCACCATCATATACTCATCACACCAACTCAATACCTCGTGCATTTCCGCGATGAACTTGTAGTTTTCTTTGACTCTATTAGACTTGTTCTCAATCTTATTCAGCAGAACGTTGAACTTGTGTAGCTTATCATCAAAGTGATTATCCTTCTTCAGGGTTGTTTCCAGTTTATCGAATTTGACCGGCTTCAATGGTGTACCCCTAATCTCCTTGACACTCCAATGATCTAGACTAGTCGATCCTGACGAGATGCCTGTTGTGGGCTTTGAAGGTGCCATTAGTCTACTATTCATTGACAAAAATGCGTTGATTTCCTGTTGTTCTTCATTGCCCTTCACCTAAAAGAATTTCAAGGGCTCGTAACTATTCCTAGTTCAGAATATATCTCCATACGGCCGAAACTCTGCTGATGTCAGCGGCCCCCCAGAAAAAAAAAATCCGCGAATTTTCTGAGTAGATCATCAAAAATTTTAGTGACTCAAAGAAAAGCTCAACTTTCGAGATGAACAACCATTTAGTCAAACTCATCCATCATTATCATCGCAGTCTTGAAGATGAGTATGATGAAATCCTCTGCCAGACTGGTTGCGCAACGTGCTCCTCAACTATGCAGATCTAACTCTTCTTCCTCAACTGCTGCATTGGCCTATAAATTGTTGAGAAACAAGCAAAGACCACCATTACCAACGCTTGACACCCCAAAATGGACTGCTGAAGGTGCTGTTGCTTCTATTTTATACGAAGCTCCATCTGATATTAAAGCACCAGTCAAGCAACATGTTTTGAACTGTTTGGTTCAAAATGAGCCAGGTGTGCTATCATTGGTTTCTGGTACTCTAGCTGCTAGAGGTTTTAACATTGATTCTTTAGTCGTTTCCAGTACTGAAGTAAGAGATCTATCAAGAATGACTATTGTTCTTAGGGAGAAAGATGCTGTTATTGAACAAGCAAGAAGACAGATTGAAGGTCTAGTTCCAGTGTATGCCGTTTTGGACTACTCCAATTCCGAAATCATCAAGAGAGAATTATTACTGGCTAGAATCTCATTATTAGGTCCAGAATATTTTGAGGATTTGTTGAAACATCACAGTGGTACTTCTACTGATGGTTCAGTCTCGGATTCTAAATTCCATCCAAAAAACCTATCAGTCTCTGAACTCTTGAGATTGAAACATGAATATTTATCTGCCGTGACTCAAATTGTTGAACAATTCGGTGGTAAAATTGTCGATGTTAGTGACAGAAACTGTGTTGTTGAACTAAGTGCTAAACCTTCAAGAATCTCTTCATTTTTAACCTTGATGCGCCCATTCGGTATTCTAGAAGCTGCTAGATCTGGTATGATGGCTCTTCCAAGAACTCCATTATCTGCTGATTTCGCTGATGAAGTTCCAGTACCAGACGCTGATGAAGTTGTTGATGTTTCCTCATTACCACCAGGTTAAATGGACAATAAAGGAACATCTATAAGATTACACATAATAGCAATAGAAAGTGGTTTCTGTAAATAAATAACTTCCATATAAAATGTTCAAAAAATTACCCCTAACGCCAGTTGTAGTCATTTCACTCATAATCTAGAAGACAATCCTTTGATTAATACTCCTCTCGTGATATCAGAGTCAGTTTGAGCATGAATCTTATCAATTTCAAACTCACCAAGTAATGAACCAATCAAACAATCTAGTAAAGCATCAATGAATATCTTGGAAGATCCAGTTCTGAAAATCTCATTCATCACTTTTCCCAAAACCTCTTTATTGGTGATGATGATCTGCTCTTGATTCAGTTTGAATTTGATGAAAAGGTAATCATCTTGATATGTGTTCTCACATGGGTGCCAGTCGTCAAGATTAATTTTACCAAATTCACTCCCTTGGTGGTATAATACTGGAAACCCACGAATACTATTAATCTTAACATCCGTCAACCCATGAGGCAAACTTAAATATAAACTTATTTCACCATTGACTATTGGCTTATTGATATCCCCATTTTGGAACTCAAAAGTCATGTGGTCAATTGAAACATTATGAACAATTCTCTCAGTATTGAAATTTGATCTATAGGTAAAGCTATACTCAATATTTCTCAAGATTTCATTTATGAAGCTAGGAAACTCTTCAGAACCCTCAACATTCCTTACCATAACTGGAAGACTTTTATTGTTAACGAATTCATCAACCAATGTAGTGAGTGGAGTGGGCATATCATCATCCAGACATATATCTAATAACGCTGGGTCAAGCTTTGAGATGGCAGTAGATATATTAACACTGAGAATATCATCCAATGGGGAAATCTTGAATGCATCTGTAACAATAACATGATCAAAGAGGCTGATAGCAGGTTTCCTAAAACAGTCTTCCACTAACAACTCCCAGCCTAAGCTAGGAACATGGAAGGCAAATAATCGATCTTTGATTGGGTTTGGTAGACTGAGAGTGAAATCAACGTCATAACCATCACCATATTGCACTATCTGTAAATTTTCGAAATTCATTGCTTCCCCATTGAACTCAAAATAGTTTCTGCCCATTATATCTTGATCAAAGTCTATTTTGAAGCTCCCGATAGGTAGAACACCCAACGTAATCTTCAGTATAGTTGACCCATATATCTTGAAAATCTTATCTGGATGATTTACTAAGTCCTTCACTAAGCCAAGAATCTTTCTAGTACTTGGATGAATAGTGACAATCAAGTCAAGTTCAGTAGTTGCCTGATTTCCAATATTGACTTTGAAGGTTGGTACATCGACGGTCCCTATGGAGATCAGCTGATCATCAACAACAGTTTGAATTTCAACAGGATCTATATTTATATCAGCAGTGCGAAAGATCCCTCCACCTATTTTGAACATTCTTTTGAAATATCCATCATCTATGGAATCATAGTTGACTGTGTTCGAACCTTGAACATTCACATTGAGGCCCTTTGTGGAGACACGACCTAGTGATATATGATGAATATCCATTTCGACAGACTTGTTCACGTATTCTTCACTTCTTGGTAGAACTAGCATTATGTTTATGATGCAGAACGTTCCAATAAAAACAATCATCAAAGCAACAATATAAATCTGGAGTCTGATTAGATTTTTCTTCCGCTGTTTCTTCTTACTTATCAGATCCGCATTGTCAAGAGATTGAAAATACGCTGCATGACTGTATCCATTCTGTAGCAGTGCCTGCCTTTCTCCATCTGCAGTTGCTCTATTGCTGCTGTATTGAGAGTACTGACCCTCCATACTGAGTGACTCACAGCAACTTGTTTGAATGAGTTGGTCGTTTCTCTTCAGCTCATCAGGCTGAAAGTTGCCTTTTCTCAAATTTTTGTGACGTTAAAATTGATTAGACACCGTTATGGGCCACACCACTATAGAAATGTGCTGATGTAATCTCCACTCTTAACTCTCTCTTCCAAAACTCTACGCCATCTGGGGGATATCTCTTCGTAATAATCACCCAGAATGTCCTTGTACACATCACTGTTTTGGTCTCCTTCGTCTTTGATAGTAGAGCCACAAGGAATGATCCAGAAGATTGGATTACTGCCCATGCATTCTTTCCAGTTCTGTGTAAAGCCTTTATCCCAAATGTAATCACGATCTGGGTTTATTAGCAACACGTACCTCTTTCCTTCATACAACATGTTAACATATTGATCATATTGTGTTCTTGCTCTCCTGTGGTTTTTCTTTGATATGTCATCGATGGAAGTGAGGTTATAGTAGATGTAATAGACATGAGAAAGAGTCAATGCAAGAAGCATGATTAGCCAGGATATGTCAGCAATGAATAAAACAATCACATTAGGATTTACCCTTCCATGTCTCAATTTGGTATCCTTCACATAAGCAGCGGAAGCGACACCAATATAGAGGAAGTAACCCCAAAACCAAGAACAAAATTGCATAAACAATCTGTAGTTTTTCTTGCCTATTAAAAGTCCAATTATTGAACAAAAGTGATCAAATTTTGCCACACAACATCCCATGTCTGATGAGTGGTGGGTTCTGTCAGCTTTGATACCTTGACAGGTTGAGCACCAGCTAGGAAATCCATTTTTATCACTATAAAATATGTCCGGTGGATTAATTGCTTTATAATCAGTTCTCTCGTCTTTGATCAAGCGATAAAGAGGAACATGTGGCTGAACTCCCGGTCCCACCAGTGATATTTGTAACCAGATCGCATATATCACTATTATCAGTAATACATTCCCAACAATCAAGCCAATTCCCGTGCTTTTTGAATGATGATGGTAGATCTCGTTCCAACAGATATAGTAAGAGAACGTCCACGATAGATAAATAAGACCAAGAAAAACACCAATCGGAAGAACAGACTTCAGGACCTTTCTTCGTTGCGTCTTCCAACTGGAAAACTTCATGCCTCAACTTAGCTCACCAACAGTACTTCAAATTGCCCTACTGTTCGTGTTTACTTTGCTCATCGTCTTCTGGAATTCCCGTTTTCCTTTAGTATGTGTCACGTGCCTGGTTTTCTTGGTCTGAGAAAAATTATTTCATCGATGTCACATAGATACGAGTCTAGGACCCATCAGGATTAATTCCCAAAGACTCCATTCAGTATGTTGTATCTAATTGGTCTGGGTCTCTCATATGAGTCTGATATTACTGTTCGTGGACTTGAGGCTGTTAGAAAATGTAAAAGAGTCTATCTAGAAGCCTACACATCCATCTTAATGGCTGCAGACAAAGAATCACTAGAGAAGTTCTATGGTCGTGAAGTCATCTTGGCTGATAGAGAATTGGTTGAAGGTGGCAGTGATATCATTCTTGAAAATGCACAGGAAGATGATGTTGCATTCCTTGTTGTTGGTGATCCCTTTGGGGCCACCACCCATACTGATTTGATCATCAGAGCTAGAGAACTTGGAATTAAAGTCGAAAACATCCATAATGCATCAGTCATGAACGCCGTTGGTGCTTGTGGTTTACAACTATATACATTTGGTCAAACTGTCTCACTGGTATTCTTCACTGATAACTGGAGACCTGACAGTTTTTACAACAAGATTCTAGAAAATAGAAGGATCGGTTTACATACCTTGGTTTTACTAGACATCAAAGTGAAAGAACAAAGTATTGAAAACATGGCCAGGGGAAGATTGATCTATGAACCTCCAAGATATATGGACATACAAACAGCTGCTCAGCAGCTTCTTGAGGTGGAAGAGAAAAGAAAAGAAGGGTGCTACACACCAAACACCCCTGCTGTTGCCATTTCAAGATTGGGTTCCCCAACTCAACATTTCAAAGCCGGCACTTTACAGGAGCTGTCAGAATACGATGCTGGTGAACCACTTCATTCTTTGGTTATTTTGGGTAGACAGGTTCATGATTTAGAATTGGAATATCTATATGAGTACGCCAATGATAAAGATGCCTTCAAACAAGCTGTTGTTGCTGATCAAGAATTTTTCAAGCCACCACCATACGTTCCACCTGAAGAAGAAGAATTCAGTGATTGATTATCACGTACAAAATCATATAGATAGATGTTTCAGTATTATATAAAGCTTCATTCTCGTGTACTTCCTGCCGTTAACTCCCTCTGATGAACTTCGGTATCAGTTCTCTTCAGTTTGATTCCATCATCAGATACCGACGGATCTATATCCCCCAAAGAGATCCCTTCGCTTGAAGTTGCACTCTCTTCATCCATGACAACATCGTGCTCGTATGTCGTAGGTTTGAAATAGACTGTTAGGATAGCTGATCCAAGTACTATAACGATTCCCAACCAACTGAAGATGTTTGGAGTATGATGCCACACCAAATACTCCCAAAGTAATGCAAATACTATCTGGGTGTATACCATCATGGAGGTTCTTGATGCTTTTTCTCTCTGTAAACCAGTGGTGAACAGGAATTGACTAAAAAATCCAGTGAATCCAATACCAATCATCAAAGCCCATTGTTTGAGTGAGGTAGGAATCACAAATTTCAGGCCAGGTGTTACAGCAATTGCCACTGTAGAGCCAACTGCAGTTATGAGAGCATAATATGCGATTGTTTGAACAGGGTTAACGCTGTGGCCAATATGTCGAATGAGAATGAAAACAGATGAGTTTCCCAAAACAGCGAGCAATGCAATAATAATAGCAAACAATCTAGATTGTGGATCTGAGGTTTCCACATTTTTATCAACATCAAGGCCATCCCCAAATATAAACATAGGTCTTGCTATGAGTATCACTCCTCCCAATGATGCAATACCACCAAAGACCTGTATCAATGTTACCCTTTCCTTCAGCAGAACATAAGCAAGAAAGGTGGTCAGTGAAGGTGATAGAAATGAAATTACAATGCAGTCCGACACTGAGATATAGTTCAGTGGGACATACATCCCTACCGCTGCAATAAATCCAAGAAATCCTCTCGAGAAGAGCAGCTTCCTAAGTTTTGGTGGTCCCCATGGTGCATCAGGAACCTCACGGACTTTCATATAGAGGACTGTCCCGGCATAAGTGATGACCATTCTGACAGTCAAGATCTGGAATGGACTCATTGGTTCATCAAATTCTTGGTCAGACTCTAGCAGCTTTGCCATCACCAGCATGAGCGAAGAGAGTCCCTCTCCAACAATAACAAGGTACAAAGCGAGATCCGGCTCTATCTTGTTATGATAGAATCTCACTATCTCCTCCTTCATCGCTTGGGCTCTTCAATTTGTGTAGATGAGTGTGAATAGTTCATCATAGTAGTAAAGTTGGAATTGCTATATTGAGATCCCACATGGCTTCCTTGAAAACTTTTGAGTCATAACTTTATACAGTTATTCCTTTTTCCTCTTAGATAGATGTGGCGTGAAGGCGGGAATAGCAATATGACTAAGCTATCTCCTCTACAGCTCTAGATAAAGGAAGTATGAATGAATTAGTGTAAATGGAATCGAGTTGAATATAAAAGAATCCAAGTGCTTTACAGACTATGAAGACTGACACTATCGTCAGCCCCTGAAGGAAATGAGTAGTTGTTCTCAGCATCATTAGGTAATACAGCCTCTTCAGTTTCATAATAGACTCTCTTACCAATCTCATGACAATATAGACAGAGCCGGCACCCAGTGCACCGGCCAGTCCAGCCAAATGATCTGTGGACAAATCAGATGGAACTCCAAAGAGGGAACTTGGTCTGGCAATTAACAACACACCAATTAGAAAGACCAATCCAGCTACAGCTTCAACGACTGTCTATTTCTCTCTCAAAATAACCCACGCTAAGAACCCAGTGACTGAAGGAACCAGAAATGTAATCACAACAGCTTCTGATACTGAAAAATATAGTCATGAACAATACATGGAAAAAACACCAACGAGCTCGACGATACCCCTGAGTACTAATAGCCATCCCAACACAATGATTGATATTCTAACAAATTATAATATCCAAACCACCATCATACGTTCCACCTGAAGAAGAAGAGCTCAGTCATTGATTATCACGTACAAAATCCGATAGATAGATGTTTCAGTATTATATAGATCTGTATAGCTTTATTCTAGTGTACTTCCTGCCGTTAACTCCCTCTGATGAACTTCGGTATCAGTTTTCTTCAGTTTGATTCCATCATCAGATATCGAAGGATCTATATCCCCCAAAGAGATTCCTTCGCCTGAAGTTGCACTTTCTTCGTCCATGACAATATCGTGCTCGTGTGTTGTAGGTTTGAAGTAGACTGTTAGGAAAGCTGATCCAAGTACTATAACGATTCCCAACCAACTGAAGATGTTTGGAGTATGATGCCACACCAAATACTCCCAAAGTAATGCAAATACTATCTGGGTGTATACCATCATGGAGGTTCTTGATGCTTTTTCTCTCTGTAAACCAGTGGTGAACAGGAATTGACTAAAAAATCCAGTGAATCCAATACCAATCATCAAAGCCCATTGTTTGAGTGAGGTAGGAATCACAAATTTCAGGCCAGGTGTTACAGCAATTGCCACTGTAGAGCCAACTGCAGTTATGAGAGCATAATATGCGATTGTTTGAACAGGGTTAACGCTGTGGCCAATATGTCGAATGAGAATGAAAACAGATGAGTTTCCCAAAACAGCGAGCAATGCAATAATAATAGCAAACAGTCTAGCTTGTGGATCTGAGGTTTCCACATTTTTATCAACATCAAGGCCATCCCCAAATATAAAAGTAGGTCTTGCTATGAGTATCACTCCTCCCAATGATGCAATACCACCAAAGACCTGTATCAATGTTACCCTTTCCTTCAGCAGAACATAAGCAAGAAAGGTAGTCAATGAAGGTGCCAGAAATGAGATTACAATGCAGTCTGACACTGAGATATAGTTCAGTGGGACATACAACCCTACCACCCCAATAAATCCAAGAAATCCTCTCGAGAAGAGCAGCTTCCTGAGGTTTGGTGGTCCCCATGGTGCATCAGGAACCTCACGGACTTTCATGTAGATTACTGTCCCGGCATAAGTGATAACCATTCTGACAGTCAAGATCTGGAATGGACTCATTGGTTCATCAAATTCTTGGTCAGACTCTAGCAGCTTTGCCATCACCAGCATGAGCGAAGAGAGTCCCTCTCCAACAATAACCAGGTACAAGGCGAGATCCGGCTCTATCTTGTTATGATAGAATCTCACTATCTCCTCCTTCATCGCTTGGGCTCTTCAATTTGTGTAGATGAGTGTGGATATTAGAAACGGTTCATCATAGTAGTAAAGGTATATTCAGATCTCAAATGGCTCCTTGAAAACATTTGAGTTATATTTCATTCGGTATTCCTTTTTCCGTTTTAGATTGACACTCCACAGTTGTGTGGTTGTGTGTAAATATCATAACCTTTCCTAATACATCGACATAGGTATACTAACTTAATGCTGATTGGTTGGAACAAGCGTTAAGCAACCATTACTCTGAATCCTCTATATTAGTCCTGGTTTCCTGAAGAGTGATTCCTCTGTCTTCAATACACCCCATCGAAACATCGGATCACTGACTGATCCAACCCCCTACAAGATAATAAGTTACCCGTATTTAAAGAAGCTATACTTAACAATGTGGCGGAAGTAGCATGACTAAGCTCTCCTCTGCGGCTCTAGATAAAGGAAGTTATACGAATAAAGTGTGAATTGAATATGAAAAGAAATCTAAGTGCTCTCTAAACTATGAAGACTGACACTATCGTCAGCCTCTGAAGAAATCGAGTAGTTGTTCTCAGTATCATTAGGTAGTGTAGGAGCAGCCTCTTTAGGTTTATAGTATATAACGGCAAATGCTGATCCCAGGATGATGATGATGCCCAACCAACTCCAGATGTTTGGTAAGTGGTTCCAGATAACGACCTCCCATATTATGGCATATAACATTTGGGTGTATAGCATTGCACTAGCACGACTGGCCTTTTCCCTTTGGATCCCTTCAGTTAACAGAAATTGCATAAAAAATCCAGCAAATCCTAAAGTGAAGAACAAAAACCACTGTCTACCAGTGTGTGGGATTCTAAATGACAATCCTGGAATGACAATGATACCACCAAGGGAGATAACAACACATAATGCTGCGAAATACTCAACTGTGATCAAAGAGTGGACTCTTTTACCAATCTTTCTGATGACAATATAGACAGAGCTGGCACCCAGCACACCAGCCAGTCCAACCAATGTAGCTAAGATTCTCTCCTCAGGGTTCGAACTCTCAACAGAATGATCTGTAGACGAATCAGATGGAACACCAAAGAGGAAACTTGGTCTTGCAATTAACAACACACCAATCAGAGACACCAATCCACCCACAGCTTCAACGACTGTCCATTTCTCTCTCAAGATAACCCACGCTAAGAACCCAGTGACTGAAGGAACGAGAAATGTGATCACAACAGCATCTGATACAGAAAGATATAGTAGTGAATAATACATGGAAAAAACACCAACGAACCCGACAATACCCCTGAGCACCAATAGCCATCTTAACGGTTTGGGTCCAAAAATGTCCTCTTCCTTCTTAAAGTATTTCAAGTAGGCATAGCATCCCAACACAGTGATTGACATTCTGACAAATAATATCTGTAATGGATGGATTGGTTCCTCAAACTCTGGATCAGTTTCCAGTAACTTGGTTGCGACCACCATAATTGAATTGAAGAACTGGGATAATATTATCAGCACCAAACCAATGTTGGGAAGAATCTTCATGAGCCAGATTGATGAAACTGTACCTCTCAGTTTGATGAAACGAGTGGACAAACTGGAGAATCTATTGGTCGAAAAGTCGTCATGATGAGGTTCAGATAAGTCAAATGAGTCTGAGTCATTGTTGGGAAGGTCTGAATCCAAGAACGGTGTCTGGGATGAAGTCATATCTCAGGATGAGAAATATAGCAGACTCTGCAATGTCAGGAAGGATCACGCGAGGATATCGATGTGTGCTTTTGCTCAACAATGTAGAGGGAAAGTAGTGTTCTCCCTAGTCCCTAATAACAAAAAAGATCTGCCCGAAAATTCAATTAAGGCTCATCTCGGTAAATCTAGAAAAAAGCTGAAAAATACGGATAAGCGATTTTAAACGTTGTGGCACTTCGGTGCGGGCAGATTGGAGAGAATTATGCTAATCTCCATATAAAAACAGTAAACAAGCTCAAAAAGTGTATATTATATTGAAGTGACATCTAGTTCTGCTGCATCAAGATCAGGATCATTCGTAAGATTCTTTAATCTCTCTATTGATGATCTGAGCAAAGAGTGAAATCAGTGCGATTCCCTTCACGGTACTTCTCTTCATTCCTTTTCTCGCAATGATACCATCATGAGCATTCAAAACATTCACATAAACAGCAAATTTGTACCAATCTAGTTCATTCAAGTTCTTCACAATGGTAGCCCTATCATCATCTAATGGGAGCCTTTCTGTTTCTTGGAAGATTTCATAGTTATCAGTTTTTGGATTCTTGAATATTTCATCTCTGTGTTTGAAGAAGTTATCAATTGCGGCTTCCAGTGCTTCTTTTTCCTTCATGGAAGTTTCCTCTGTTTTGTCAGGAACTGCTTTGGATACGTCTCTAGCTGATTCTGTTGTTGAATCATACTGAGCTAAATTGAGAGCATTCTCTATCGCTTCACCAGCTGCTTCATCTAATCGTTCACGGAAGTCCACAGAAGTTGTACTACTATCTAGTTCACTACTACCCCCTTCCTTACCAGGTATCAGTGGCTTCAATTCATCAAGATTTGGCTTTTTGTAAGTTTTAACAATGAAAAAACTAACAATGGACCCAATAGTACTAGCTGTGAAGACAATTGGAATCCAAAAAGGTAAAACAAATGACACCAACAACAGTATACTGGCATATCTCAGCTTTTTGAATAACGTTGGTTTCTCCTTCTTGAAGCCTATAGGTCTGAATGTAGATTTCGATAAATTGACGATTTTAGGCTGGACCTCCAATCCTTTGATGGTATAAGTAGGTAAAAGATTCTCTTCAAACTCAAACTCAAGATCCAAGTTCTCCCAATGTTGATCAAATGGATTCTTATCTGTTATGAATGAAGTGTAGAAGTTGACAGTTCTATCATGACGGACATTTGAGAAAGCAAATCTCCTCTTAAACTTCTTCAACCCTTCAATATAGACACCTTCAGACAACGTGAGGATGATTTTATGTCTATCCTTGATGAATATTTCAGATCCAACCAGACCAATGAGGTTAGATCCCAGAAAATTCATGATTGAGAACCTTTTCTTGAAGAACCAAGTACCAACATGAGGAGTAGCAAAAGTGGCAAAGTATTGCGGTTCAAGAATTTCAAAGATTCCCAGTCTATCTAGTTCACCAATGATGTAGCGGGAAACCAGTCCACCTAAGGAGTATCCAACGAAACTGATCTTCTTTACCGTTGTTCCGTCATCATTCAACTTTTTGATCTCTTTCAGAACCTCGAGCAACATCCGTTGACCAATGATTTCAATCCCATCATAAGTTTTGAACAAAGCCGAACTTGTGGGTCTTAAAATATGGAGCTCTTCTTTGGAGTCAACAACATAAGTCTTCAAAGTATCCTCGACTGATTTCAAGTGTCCTGCACCTCCCCAAAGTCTTATAATGCGGTTAGTTTGATTCGAAAAAAGTCAACAGTCAATAAGAACATACCCGTGAACCAGCACGAACAAATGAACATCGGTAGTCATTTTAAGCTATGATTGATTATTCAATGATCAAACGACTAGATGTGCAAGCCTTTCTTATTCTCCTCTGCCATCCAGAACGTTTTGCTCAAGGTTTACAACCTGAGACTTGTTTGTCTTTGTTGTTGCTTCAAAATTACGGAATTAAGGGCGTTATAGAGTAATTACCTTTTTTGGGATATATTGAGTTATCTATAGTTATTCTTCTTCTTCATCATCACTCAAAGCTATTTCTGGGATCTCGAAATCACTTCCATCGTCCTCACTTTCGTCAATTTGAACCTTGACTTCAGTGTTTGTGGCTGGCAGAGTGGTGATTCTGATGCGTTTCGAAGGAGCTTCAACCTCTCCGTCATCTTCTTCTAATGATCTGGTTTTACTTTCTTCTTCTGACTGTTGAGCAGTACTTTCGTTTTTGGCAAATGATAAAGTCTTGATTTCTTCATTGGATTTGAAAACGCTTGCTTGGTTGGATTCAGGAATTGAAACTCGTGGGTTGATGGCTTCAGATCTCATTTCTTCCAACAGATCAACAGGAGATTCTTGTATGGTTTCTTCTTGATCAGCATCTCCGATAACAACATCATTATCTTCCTCCTCCTCTTCTTCGTCTTCAGTCTGAGTTTGTTGTCTTGGGCGGAACTTGATTTCCAAAGGTGGGAATCTTGGGTTAGTCAACAAGCTTAATTTCTCGTTATTTGGAAGTAATCTCTTAGCAATTGGTAAGACAGAATAGACTTCACCATCGCCTGGATATAAGACTAGAGTCTGTAGTAACCTGATATTTTCAGCAGAGATATGCCCATCCAAAGTTTCTTGTTCAACTGATGTTGAAATGATATATCTAACAATCTTCAGTCTATAGTTTGGTGATAATTTGTACAACTTCTTCAAAACAACAAGATAGAAGGATGAAATGACCGAAATAGTGCTTTTTGGTGGATCTAAAACAAACAATTCAGAATGAGATAGTAGATCAGACAGCGGTGTAGAATCTTTACTCTTCTTTTTCTTATTCTTTTGATTGGTTGAGGATGGTTGGTTTGCAATTTGTTTCTTATCCAATAATCCATCCAATGAGTTTCTCTTTTTCAAGAACAGTAAAGAAACATCAATAAGTTTGTTGATCAATTCAAATTCTGTCAATCCATCGAATAATTTCAATAACTCAACAACAGTCTTGATGACAACCAATAATTCACTTTCAATAGCTAGAGCAGCATCCTCATCGATCTTGATCATCTTCTTACCTCCTTCATTTTTGATTGGAATAGTGACTTCTAAACTAGATAAGACGTGGACTAAGTGTGGCAACATGATTTTCTTGTAAGTTTTAGCAATCTCCAAGATCAAATTAGCACCGTAAGATTGAGTCTTGGTGATATCACTTAGGATAACTTTCTTCAAATCTTCATCCCTATTCAATTCTTTCTTGAATGGGATATAATTAGGTGAGATACCTAACAGTAAGTTAGCAGCTTGGATGATGAGACCTAATGGGACACGAATAGCAAATGGAGTAGGGGAAGTGATGAATGCAATCAACAATTGAGTCAGGATTCTGATTCTTTTGGAGATTGAAACGACAGTTATTGGGTTAGTTAAATCAATCTTCAAAAATGGGAAGATGAAATCTTTAGTTTCTGAATCTGGTAATTGTTTAATCAACTTGACGGATTCTGACTCGTTACTGAGATCAATCAAGTTATCATAAATCAAAACAACAGCTCTTAGTTCATCTAAGATCTTGAAAATCTTGGCTCTCCATTGATCATCTGGTAGTGATTGAGCATTGTTGTTAGAGCTTCCCTGATTGTTTGAAGGTTTGACCAAGTTCAGATAAGCATACGATCTGCAAACTCTCTTTTGTAGGTCGAAGTTCAAATTATCAAAATTTTCAGTAAGCAATCTCAAAAGTTTGGCCTCGAACTTCTTGACAAACGGTTTGAAAGTAGTGGTGTTCTTTGATAATAGGCCTTCGAGGATTGGTAAGATGGTGACAAGATCTTTCTCCAGCTTATCAATCAAGGAGGAGATAATCGTTGGTAAGTTTGGTGTTAAGATCTCTCTTGTTAGAACTGGCTTTCCCCTGATACCATCAATAATAGCATTTAGGGCCAAGGTAGCGTTTTTCAAATTTAGTGATATTGTTCTTTCGTCATTGATGATCTTCAACAAAGCAGTGATAAAAGGGGAACCTGCATTGGTCAAGATCACTGGATTCAAAGCAATGACCTGAATAACATGAGCACCATACCATTTCTTGTAATCGTCCCTAGAATTCAATAGATTGGCCACTTTTGAAGTCAAATGGTTCAAATCACTTTTAGAAGCTTGAGCGATTGTATTCTTGGACAAGTAGAGAGATTTCAAAACATATTGCAAATCACTTGGTTTTGGAGCATCTAGCAACGACAGTATCACTGATAGAGGGATCTCAGCAGTGATCATAGTTGTCTCTCAATTGTTCCGTATATCTAAGATCAAACTCAATCCATGAATTGTAGAATTTGTTATAGCTGGAAAATTTTTATGTCATCTTCATTTGCCCGATTCGCGATGGCAGAGATGTGTTAATCATAAACACAGAACGAGTTCGCGTGAGCTGGGCTTTTTTTCGTCAGTCGGGTAACCGTCAGAAAAAGGATTCTACAAAATAAATTCAAAACTTCGTAATTTCTCTTCTTCTGTTTACGTTTTGACTTCAACTGAGATAGCGTGTCTTAACTGGTTCAATCTCAATCTAATAATGTCCAATAAACTAACAACTGCCACTATTTTCCACTACTACCCAAATTACATTGGGTATCTCAGAGTCATCACGGCAATTGTCTCATTCCAACTGATGAGAAGTCATCCATTATACTGTATCACAATCTATTCCATTTCTTGTCTACTGGATGCTGCTGATGGGTATGTGGCGAGAGCTTATAATCAAACAAGTCGATTCGGTGCTGTTCTTGATATGGTCACTGACAGATGTACAACCTCATCCTTGATTTGTTTTTTGTGTGTCTTGTATCCAGATTACGCCTTGATCTTTCAACTGTTGGTTTCTTTGGATTTAGCTTCCCATTATATGCACATGTACGCCACCTTACAAACCGGTGGTAAATCACACAAGAGTATTGATAAAGAATCAAGTTGGTTGTTGAATCTCTACTACACCAACAGAAAGGTATTGTTCACCATGTGTGCTTTCAACGAGTTATTTTATGTTGCTCTATATCTATACTATTTCCCATTATACAGTGTCACTCTTTTGGGATCTAGTTACTCAATTGCTGGAATTGTTGCTGTCGTCAGTCTTCCATTTTATCTATTCAAGCAAACGACTAACGTTATCCAATTGATCAGAGCCTCTGTTTTGTTGGCTGAACTAGATGTCGCTGATTTAGAAACCAAAGAAAATTGATCATGATTGATAACAACTGATGATCACTGGATTGTGTCAAATGGGAACATGATATAACTAATATAATGAAAACATTTTCGTTCAAGGGACTCAAGGATGGAGCTGTATAATCTGATTTTGACTTTTTTTTAACTCGAGAATAACCATGACTTTTCTTTGTAGAATCTTTGTAGTCAGTGCAGGCTTCTACAGTGAATTCTTTTATATAGAACAAATGTCCATTGCGGCTATATAGAGACCGATTCCAAGTCTTGATACAAAGGGATCAGAAGTTCTCATTAAAGGCGTCCATATTTATTTAGTTTGTAACAAGATAAATTTTGTGCTGAACACCACTCTCCAACAAAACCCAGACAAGTAAACCTGCCATTCCAAGGAACGATTGTTGCCAATCACTCAACTTGGGGAAGAATTGTAAGACAAAAACACGAGATTTCATCATATGAGTATAAAACTTGGAAGGTCATGAAGAAAAGAAAAAAGTTTGAAAGAAGATAGAAAAGATTTTTCATGAGAAGATTTTTATACGTGGAAAACCGTCATCAATTACCCGGACTTACAGATTTTCACAAGGGTTTGGGAGAGAGCACCACCACACCCTCCTAAAAAACAGATTACTGACCTCTAGGTCACTAGTTACACAGATCTTGGTCCAGCAGTCAGTAATATAATGTAAAAAAGATGTTTTCAGTGTAAATCAAGCAATAAATCAGCTTTTCCGCGCGCAAAAAAAAGTAACAGTTGCTTCCAGTCAGAGTCGAACTGACGATCGCCACATTACTAGTGTGGCGCCTTACCAACTTGGCCATAGAAGCTCTTGTTGTGTGTATCATTTTTTATCTATTTTTGTCAAATTTTGAATTTGGACAACTATATAGATTAAATTTTTCACATTAAATATACACGCTATATATTGAAAAAAAAAACTTTGGTAAGGGCCACATTGCACTCCCCAGCGGTTTTGGTTATCTCTTGCAAGCCATTTAGAAGGCTCATTCATTCCTAATCGATGTTGTCATACAAAGGTTATCGACAAGTCATATTTAGCATCACCACTGCCGCAGAAGCATTGGATGGATGGCCCGAACAACTTGACGGACGGGATCGCCTAATTGAGAAAATAGTGTGGGATCACAAATTGCTTACTAAGTTAGAACGTCCAAACTTCAGAATTCAAAGATCTCGGACAGACTTGTCCAAGTTCTACCAGTCTATTCGAAACGTTTTAAGTAATAGGTTTTATACACAATGGCTGTTGGAGGACTTGGAGATGTTGACCAAAAATACGATGGTTCAGATTTGAAAATCGGTATCGTTCACGCTCGTTGGAACTCACATATTATTAAAGCTTTGGTTGATGGTGCATTATTGAAATTGAAAGAATTTGGAGTTAAAGAAGAAAATATCTACATTGAAACTGTCCCAGGTTCTTTTGAGTTACCATTTGCCTCAAAGAAACTCTATGAGAAGTTACAAGTCACTAAGAATGTCAAACTAGATGCTATCATTCCAATTGGTGTGTTGATTAAAGGTTCAACCATGCATTTTGAATATATCTGTAATTCTACCACTCAGGCTATCTCTAGATTGAATGATACTTTGGACATCCCAGTCATCTTTGGTGTCTTGACAGTTTTGACAGAAGAGCAAGCCGAAGTTAGAGCCGGTTTGAAACCTGGTTTACATAACCATGGTGAAGACTGGGGTGCTGCTGCTGTTGAAATGGCCACCAAATTTGTCAGATTTTGATTGATTGCGTGTAATTGTAAGACTAATACGACAGGTGATTCATTGATTTGAAGAGTAAGTATCTACGATTTGCAGTGATGTCACTCCAGTTGTATGGCTTCTATTAAGTAGATCTCTTGTCACGAACTTTGTTTGAAATGGTCTTAATCATTTCGTTTCCTAAAGCATTGGCTTCTGGTAACATAGGTGCAAAAAATTCTTGAGTTGACTCGAACTCACGACGATACAAGTCAAAATCACCAAATGAGATAATGTTGCTCCATGTCTTGTAAATATTGTTAGTATAGAAATCACCTTGTAAAAACTCAAAATGAACTCACTCTTGCTGCAATTGTAAATTCAAGATCGTCTTTTCTGAATGCATTGTCATCAACAGCATCAAACAGGGCTTTTTCTAAAAGCTCCGGTGTACAGAATAAATATTCACTGACCCCTAAAAAGATTCTGAATAGCTGTTTTTTTCAATTTTGTTAGTACAGTTCAATTTCATTCAGATAATTTAAACAAGTACGCACTGGAGTTGAACAAATCATATGATCATATGGTACAATTCCCAACTGATACCAACTATCCACTATAGCTAATAAGGACAAATGTGAATTTGGGTAAGATTTTCCTGGTGGTTGTCTCGATAGTGAAAATTGCTGTAGCAGTGAATCATCCAATAATAAATCGTGATCATCACCCAAGTGACCGAACACGAACTCTTTAGCTTTGAATATTCTTTGTTTCAATTCTTCTGATTTTGATTCCAACATTAGGGTATACAACTCAGTGACACTTTGTGCGTATTGCATCACCTGTTTATGAGCAGAAGGATTTGTTATTGCTAACCCAGCGTAAACATGCCATTTGTTTGAAAAGATCCTAAGTGAGATATTGATTTTAGCGTTCTCAATACCTCCAATCCATTTACTAGCTTTCCAAGGATACAATTTGGATTTATGCCACGCAACACCCATACTTAAGAAGGCAGCATGCGTAACAGCTTGTGTATCAGCAGTGATTTTATCATGTTCTTCAGCTGTCAATTCAACAATCTTAGACTTGAGACAAGAAACTAAAGTTTTAACGAAAGCTGTACTTTCGTCACTTGCTCTATGTTGTATTATCACCAATGGTTGACCAGTTGTATCAACTTTTGGACCATGCAATGAGTGAACGCTAATAATCTCAACATCGTCAGGTAAATATTTCTCAAAAGCTTGGATTTCCGGAGCTTTGCACGAAGTTTGACCTCCAACAATAGCACCAACTTTCGTGGAGGCACCATAAACCTTGACAATCTTATCAATGTTTTCAGCTTCAACACTGTATATGATATAGTCACTGATCCGTGAGACATGGTGACCATTTAGAAGAATTTCAAACTTATCGCTGGCAAATTTGAGCTTGGTCTCTTCAAAGATCTCTTCACGATCACAGCCAACAACTTTCCACCCAGCCTCTGTGAAGCGACGAGCGTACAGCAGGCCCATGTCTCCCAGCCCAATAATCCCTATTGTTTTGGACTTTTTCCAGTTCTCTTCGTTTGTCATTCTTAGTTGATTCTCCAGACTGTTTTGTGTCATCAGAATTGAATGAGTCTTCCATTTTTTGAATTTTGATTGATTGTTTTTCTTAATGATTTTTTAGTCCGACCGGAGAAGTTTTGTTAGCAAACCCCTGTGATTAATGAGAAGTCGAGTATCTGAGTAGTTCTGTATATCCTGTGTATTCTTTGATGAGATTAAATCAGTTAATTGAGTCTTAACGGTATAATTCAGTTTGTTTAAGACTATTTCAGTCTTTTTGAAGTATCAATACAGACGCTTTTTAATTTTGTGATCGATATCACAGAAAAAAGGCCATCTCAAAATCAAAAACTAACAGTATCAAATGAAGGCTCATCTGTCTTAAAACTAAAAATATTTATTATATCATAATTTATTAAAGCTGACGTGTTTATACTATTATTAATGACGTATGTTTTTCGAATATCATTGATATTGTCGTCGACGTTTAAGTACAGTCACTGAAATAGGCTGTGGGAAGTAAAGTTGAGTGATCTATTACTACACTCTACCTTCTACCTGATCTGAACAAGGAATATTGATATGCGCAGCCTTATAAGTCCCTGTTGTTTATTCAACCGATGAACTATATTTACCCGAGGCAATGTCTAATAATGCATCAAAGTACAACTATATATCGAGAATTAGAGCTACGTACGCCAGATCTGGTCTAGCTGTTTTTGTATGGCAATATTGTTTAGGTTATCTAACCGTAAATATTCAGATGATATATCGCCCAAAGCTGGTTACAGTAGAGATCAGCGCAGTTCGTAAACCAGCGCAGGGCTCTTCAGTCAACGCTTAACAGCACTGTGTGATTCACAGTGCACAGTGCACACGACGCTGAACTATCCGGATACCCAGAGTTTGTGAGGCCGTCCTTGAACTTATATCGAAGTTGTGAAATGAGACATGAATTGCTCATAGTTTTATCATAGACTGACTGTCTTGGTCATGATTGATCTGCGCATATATGAAGCAGATAGCAAGCGTTGAACCCAGTTGATGTTTTGTTGCACTTTGAATTACTGAAAAGTAAACAAACATGCAACAAAAGACGCGCTAAAAGTGAAAAGGTACACTCATCTCTCATCAACCAGAACGCGTCGAAAAAATTCATGGGGCAACCCGCAGCATTAAGTCGGCAACAGCTGGCAAACAATAACAATAAACAGAGGCACGCCAGCTCGATGATGTGTTCTGCTTTGTTTACTTGGTCGACAGACAAGCTCTCCATTGAAGTAACAACGAGCAGGTTGCTGCTGAGCTTTGAGATGCTTATACTTAGCAGTTAGCACTGACTACAGTAACTGCGTAGTAGCCAGTTAGTAAGGTTCGCAAAAGATGAACGATGTAATTGATAGACTAGAACCAAACATAGGGAGACATCAAAGCTACCAGATACCAGATCATAAGTGAAACAAAGGGAGATGGGGTTTTGACTACTGGGATCGAGAGCTCTGTAGTCAGCAGGAAGTGGGTCTACGGCCTACAGTAGTACAGAGTACAGGCTACGACCGTCTCTCGAGGCCAATCATGATCTCGCAGTTTGCAGGCTGCACTGCCCCCTCGACTTCCAGTTGTATTCATCAGTCGTCGCTGTTGAATCAAAAAGAGCTGGAATGCTCATTCAGTTCCTAACGATGATGACCAAAGACTAGAATCAGATTCAAGTCCGGTCTTACGATTCCTCCAACACATTTTGCTTCAACTAATTGCCAGTTGCCAGTTGCCAGTTCCCAGAAGGACTGAAGTGATTTGCCAGACGTTGGAATTTCGTTACTGGCCTTTTCAGCCATCAGACCAAGAGATGCGTCTTGATGTAGAAAATCTAAACAAACCCACTCACGAACCGCGTTTTCCATTTGATCTGGCTTTTTGAGGTTTTGAAAGGGAATTTGGTACTTCAAGACAGCAATGGTCGAGTCAATTGACGGAGCCATGAGTCCTTTTAGCCCGTGGTGGTGTCAGCCCAGTATATAAATCGCTAGGGAATGCTCTTTTGCACGGTGGAATTCGCACATTCCCTTAGAAATTGATTCGGTGGGTGACGCGCTGAAACACAAAAAAATTCCCAGCTCCTTTCGAAAATATCAACAAACAACTGGCATTCTGCAGCAGAGTGCAAGAATTGTAAACAAACGCTCAGATGAGGTCTAACGCTCACATACCCAGATGAAGGCGAACTAAAGGGGTCAGCCATCTTCACAAGGTCACAGGGGCGTTGCGGTTTTTTTTTATAAAACCACCAGCACGCCCAAATTTTGATTCTTCAAAGAAGAACCACAACAAATTGGTACTACACTCACTACTTGACCAACTCATTCCTACAGTAAACCGTCTATTTGAGCTATCATTCACGTTTAGTCTCGTCCATTCCTTTGAAACATCCAATCACGGTTTACAACTCTTTTACACTCGTTCTTTTTCACAGAAATTCTTTACTAGCAATCCTCACTTCAATTCAACTCAATCTAAATGCAAATCCCCAAACTATCTTTATTAGCATTGACCTCTTTACCACTGATCAATGCTTATGCCAACCTTGCTGTGAGATATGATCAATTACAAAAAAGATCAAATGATACAGGTTTGATCGATTCATCATCATCTGCTGCTTCACTTGTTACTGCTACTTCTGCTGGTGCTCTTGCTGAGACCACTATTGCTGCTGATATTGCCAGTAGCAGTGCCATTGAAACAAGTGCTATCACCACTGAAATTCCAACTTATGTCTCAACAACTGATGCCTACGGTCAATTGACCTCTTCGTTGTCTACCTCAACTGTTGTCTATTATACTACTGTTTACGCTTCTGCCGCTTCTTCCGTTGCATCTTCTGATACCACTTCTGAAGACTCAACAATCACGAGTTTAATCTATACAACAATCACACTTGCTGATTCATCAACTGAAGTCGAATCTATTACTATAACTGCAAATCAGGCTGATGCTGTTATTTCTGTTGAAACCATCCCTACAACCTCTGGGACCTCTACAGGTGTGGTATTGCAAACCTTTAGTAATGGTGTCTTATATGATGCTAGCATTACTGCTGTCGCTTCTGGATCAGACTCATCTTCTATTGCTGCTACTAGCACTGACGGTGTGGCAACCGTCACCGTCACCGTCACTGAATCAGCTGAGTGTGCTGCCTCTTCCTCTGCCCCAGCTTCCACAACAAATGATGGATTATCTACCATTACAACTTCCTCTCTGGTAACTGTTGTCAACACCGTTACAGTTTCTGGTACTTTCACATTGACTGGCTCCAATGGCGAAGCCTTCACTATTACCACTGCTGCTACTGCTGACCAAACCACTACCGAAGTTGTTTTCTTGACTCAAACGATAACACCAACTGTTACTGCTACTGCTGACTATACCAACTCAACTCTGGATTCAATCGCTAATACAGTTGCTGCGACGAGCTATATATATGGTAACGGTACCACTGGTTCATATTCAATAACATCAGCATATGATTCAGATTCGATCACCAAACGTTCTTTTTTCAAGAGATTCCTTGGTTTATATTAAGATAATGCTTTGATATAAAACTTTGAGGGGACCTATGATCAGTTCGTTTGCCTATATTGTTTCCTTCAGTTCTGTTTTTTATGGGCTTTATCAGAGATGACTCGACAAAATCAAAGGATTGTATCTCGTTTATCAGTTCAATCACATCCTGTTCTGCTCTTGTTGTCTCAACTGCATTTGTCTTTTATTGTTTATGATATTTCCAGCTCTATAACTCTTCCCTCTTTATTGACCTCACACACATCCACCTTCACAATTCACCACCAGCTTTCAGTGCGTGTTTGATTGATCTTTTTTTATAACAATTCAATCACTATGGACTTTTTTATATGATTTTTTCAATGCCTTGGTTCGCCATTGCCTTATGATGACGTGTATTTTGATTTAACCAAGTTGATTTTATATATAGTTTTATGCCGATTTCTTTCATCAGGAACTGATGAAGTTTGAAACTACTGAATTTAGTAACATATCGACATAACCTGTAAACCAAACGTTCCTTGTTTGTCAAATTCTGCATCTAATACATGTCTTTCTGGTGTAATTTATGGTTCAATTTGTTGTTTAGGTGATGTAGTTTATTGTTTTTGTGTCAAATTTGTTATATGGCGGATTTTCAAAAATGAATCCGAAAAATTCAAAAAGTGGAGATCTAAGATTTTAATTTTGAAAATTATAATTGAAATGATCCAAAGCTTAATAATTTTTTTTTCTGATAACCAAGAAGTTTCTAGAAAATATCTTGTATATAGACAAGCCTTCTTATTTCGAGGAACTCTATGTTACAAATACTATTCACGATATACTCTTCAAACAGGTAAATGACGTTGACATTATCCATTTATATGGTTTTGAGCCCCTCTTTAGCTAGCTCCGAAATAGAGATGTCAGAGAAGTGAAGTCGATCAGTGTCAGTGCACCACATTCTTCCTGGCTTCATCCTTATAATATGGTTGACACAACGAGTACATCTTTCTGTACTGGGTGTAATACACGAAAACCACTCGTCCAATTCGCCAAAAACAAAGTCGGTACATTATTCAGAACATGCAACTCGTGCAGAAGACGTAGAAAAACCGAAAGTACCACTGTCACCTACTTTGAACAAAATGAATAGACCATAATAGTGTGATTTCATGTATTTATTATGGATCATGATATACAGTTAAGTATCGATGTTTATACATTAAACTTTTC